>JAQMYF010054748.1:0-18874 GCA_030014195.1 Neosilurus mollespiculum | reverse complement strand
AATTCGGAGTACGGCCCTGGGGGTCTGTATATAGTAATTAAGGGAATCACCTGCGTGAGCGTATTTTTTCCGGAAGCGTATGTTATGTTATCATCTATTAGATTTGAGTAATATGTAGCTCTAGAAGTTCTAAGAGCTTTTCTGTAGTTTAGGAGACTCACCTTCCATGCTAGCTGGAATACCATTAATTTACTTTGAATACATTTTTGTTCTAATTTCCGGGTGTTGTGTTTTAGTGTATGTGTAAATCATTATACTCTCAGTGTGCATGCGTTAACCGGCACCGTTGGTTACTGCAGGGGTCAGCCTTGATGCTGGCTGAATAAGTGGCCAGACCCACGGGATTACTGGTTTAAATCTGGAGAAAAACACACTGTGGATGCAGAGGTGGAGGAAAGAAGAGAAAAAGGAGGGAGGCGGCAAGACAGCGGAGGCTTACAGAGAGGAAAAGGTACAAGCCGTGTCTATTATAATGGGGAGCATGAGGTCACTGGTAAATAAGATGGATGAGCTGACAGCAGTCCAGAGTCAGAGGGAGTATCGGGACTGTAGTCTCATGTGCTTCATGGAGATATGGCTGCACCAGGATATTCCCAATGACAACGCATCCATCAGACTGACAGAGGGTGCACTGTGAGCGGAAAGTGGAAAGGAGGAGGGCTTGTGGTTCTTTTCAATAACCCCCACTCATCCCGCCCACATAACCATCAAAGAGCGGAGTTGTGGACCAGACATTGAACTGTGTGCTGTTAGACTTAGACTATATTATTTGCCTAGGGAATTTCCCCATGTCATCTTAGTGGCTGTTTATGTTCCTCCTTCTGCCAACCCCACAGCTGCATGTGACACTGTTCATGCTACCATAGCCTGGTTACAGACTCAGCACCCGAGTGCATTCATTGTGAACTTGGGTGACTTTAACCATGACAGCATGGAAACTACACTGTCAAACTCTGTGCAGTATGTGGACTGTCCCACCAGAGAGGAGAGAACTTTGGAACTGCTGTATGCAAATACAAAAGATGCCTACAGTTCCTCCCCCCTACCCCCACTGAGTGGATCAGATCATAACCTAATTCACCTTTCCCCATGCTATGTGCCTGTAGTGAAGAGGCAGCCTGTGAGCCTAGGAGATGGTTGGAGGAGGCCTTGAAGGAACTACATAGTGATACACTGAGTGTATTTCACACTACATAGATTTCTATAAAGACTCCATTGTTCCAGCTAAAACAGTCTATTGTTACTGTGGGAGAGAAACCTTATATTCTGCTTTATTACCTTATATATTGCTTAATTTAGCATTAAAATAACTAATCTAACTTCATACAGTATTAAGAAAATGCTTAGATAATAATGATATAGCAGTATTCAGCCATTGCTAAGTAACAGTGAGACAGCAATATTAAATATCACAAACATGTAGCTGAATTAAAAAGCAGAAGTGGAAAGAAGGAAAAACAGCGTGACTAACTGAGCACATGACTATAAAGGAACTGTTGACCTTAGTGCATTAATAAAATAAACACACTGAAGACTGGAGCAAAAGGTAAAAAATAGTTTATTAAAAGTTATAGGTCAGACAGCCTGTCCAGAGGGATTACAGGTACACCTTCATCAGTAGTAGAGGAAGGGGCGTCCTCAGTAGCAGGGGAAGTGGGCATGTAGTCAGAGGGTGAATTATACTTGGGAAAATCAGGATAAGACTCCATAGGGGAACTTGGGGGAGAAGGCTCTGGAGAAGAGTATTCTGCAGAATGCAAGGGGATAAAGGGAGAGCCTGGGGAAGACGCTGGCCGTGGAGAAAAACACCAATAGCGCACCTGGGTAGACTGATCTTGGGTTCCAGGAAGAGTCTGAGTAGATTGATCTTGAGTAGAAACTAGAGGGTGAAAAGGATAAGGAGACCTGGAGTGAGTCCCAGGAGAACCAGGCTGGAACCAGGTAGCAGAAAGGAACTCCAGAAAATCCAAAAGGTTGGGATTAGTACAGGCCAAATAATAATGGAAATGGCCGTGTTGATCAGGTCTTCCTCTCCTGAATATGGCATGATGGGTTGGCTGAGCTGGAAACAATGGAAAGAGAAAAAGGATGCATGTTATGTGACCATTTAATCCAAAAGTATGTAATCTGCAATATAGCTTAATAATCAACTACTGTAATGCTTAAGGGCTTAGAACCCATGGCATGCATCTAAATAGATTGACAGTGTGAACATTGGTAAATTGATAGCTAAAATAGCAGAGTAATAAGACCGCAATATTATGAAATATCATGCTTGCAGTTTGCTAAATAAAAATAAAAGAAGAAATTAAAAAGGTACTTACACATGTTGAAGGATTGAAAAGTAACGTGCAGTACAGTCCACTGCAACAGTTCACACCAGAGCAAAATTCAGAAATGATAAGAAAACACGGAAACTGGCGCTTATAAGCGAGCGCCAATTTTTTATAAAAACTTTCAAAGACGCCCGGAAATAAGGGAAACTAAATAGGGATACGTCACATCAGGAAATATGAGATCACATTTGGGGAGGAACAAAACTACATCATAACAGGAAATATGACATCACATTAAGGGCAGAACAGGAAAATAATGGGAAATGGGAAAATATGTAAAATATGATGGGTGGAGCCGAAATGGGCTAAGAATATGGATTTAAAGGGAAATCGCTTAGTCATATGCAAATAAAACGGGGACGGCATCTGAAGACGCTGAAGAGTATAAAAGAAGGGGTTTTCATAGGGGATTTTGCTGATTCTGATTTTGATGCTGATGGGATCAGACCTTAGAAACCAGCTGCTCTCTCAGTATTGTTTTTGTGATTGATTGCAACTTGGAATAAAGATACCTTGCTTCTCCTCATCTTGCTGTATTGAGATTTTAATTTGACTAAGTATTTTTGAGTAATTATAGAACTATAAAGTGTAAGTTAAGTGACAACTAAGTAAGTAAAGAGGGACCGAACTTCCACCCGGCGTATGTCCACTCGGAGAGGACTCTGAGTCCCGACATTACCCAAATTACAAGCTGTGGGTAACTAAAGACATCGAAGACCTCCTTAACAACAAGAAGAGGGCCTTCAGGGCTGGCAACAGAGAGGAGGTAAGAACGACCCAGAGATTACTAAGAGTCAAGATCAGAGAGGCTTATGGCAACTACAGTAGAAAGCTTGAGTGGAAACTCCAGCGGAACAACATGAGACTTGGAGTGGTATGAAGACCATGACTGGTTTCAGGCCACCCAACAGCAGAGGGACTAAGGTCAGTGAGGACAGGGCCAACGAGCTGAATATGTTTAACAGATTCAACACTGTGGCTACTGTTCTGCCCCCTTTTAACTTGTCAGAAGCAACTATGAAACCCCCTGCCATACCACTCTCTCTCCCTCCCTCTCCTTACTGCACCTCTGCCTCCTGTGATAGACCTGACACTCCTCACCCACCTGTCAACTTCCACCTGCCAAGGTCCAGAGACAGCACAAAAGACTTCATAACTGTCCTGGATAACTGTCCCTTTTTTTTGGAACCTGTTTTCAAATGTTGGACAATTACATAGTGTAGTCTACTAATTGGTGACTGTCGCCAACTATCCGCTATTATATCGCTGTCAATCTGAACACAGATAGTCGTAGATAGTCACAGATAGTTGGAGACTTAGTTGGAGACAATCACAGACCTAGTTGCAGACCATCAGAGATTTTCGCCTGAGCATTATTATGTCATTTAAGCCATCACATTCACAGTTCTGGTTGGTCTGAGACAGTAGTCTAGCAGTCCAGTGTTGGTAATTAAATGTCGCTTTTGGGAAGAGAGTACAAGTAAAAATATTTGCTGCTTTGACCCAGCATAATATTAGCTCAGGTTGTTAGTAGCTGTGTATTTTTAACCCACAGACCCATATTTTTAACCAACAAAGTTCAAAGCCTGCCTCACTTATTTTAACTAACAGTTTATAAATAAAATTTATTAATTTTTGTTTGTATAATTTGTATTTGTGCAAAACCGAGATACGGAACATGTTTAACTTTATTGAACTTTATTGGATAAAGTTAAATAAAGAAATGGTGAAATTTTTACTTTTTTACTTATACATACTGTCATATTATTCTTCCTTTCATTTATTTCCCTTTACATTAATAGATAAATACCTCCTTTGTTTGTCTGTTTTACTTTCCTCCACTTTAAAAGTTTGATCGCTTGAGGTACCTCCAGGTTCCCCCCTTGGACAATTAACTATGGTCACAGATATCATCAGCTTGGTCTGCAACTACAGTCACTGATTGTAGCCAACAAAGTCTCAGACAGTCACAGACATTCTAAGACAATCTACAACTGTCCATGACTGTCTGCAACCATATATGTGACCATAGTTGGGGGTAGTTAGCGATGTGGTCGCCAACTACAAAGAAGACAGTCAAAAATGGTTGCCAACCACTGGCAATCATCACAGATTATCACTGACAGTCGCCAACTCCAAAAATCATGGGCAGTCACGAAAAAAATCACCTAAATGATTTTAAATGATGTCTTTAGTATAAAGAATTTCAAATGTATTAAATGCATCCAGATTTTTGTATAATGCCTAGATTATCAGTATAAATAACTGTGATGCCTCCTTCTCTGCCAGTTAGATGAGGTTGGTGTATATAACTATCCAGGAGGACTAGATTCATTTAATGCTACAAACTCATTGGGTTTAATTCATGTTTCTGTTATACACATAACACAAAATTCCTGAGCAGTAATGATTTAATTAACAATAAGCACTTTAAATGTAAGAGATCTAACATTTAACAATCCTATCTTTAGGTCAAAGGAGCTGGCTGTAGATTCAGTATGATTTAAATTTATGTTAATAAGATTACTAAAACAAACTGAGTGTTTTTACATTTTTGTTTAGTTCGGGTAACAGACAAAGTATTGATAACATTGAATTTGACCTTGAGTGACAACTCTGTGCAGCTAGTAGATGCTCGAATTAGCCTGTAAGTCTGTTCTCTGGCCTTGACACTGGATAATCACTGATTAATTGGTCCTGTTCTAAGACTAAGTGCTATGCTGCAAGAAATGAGAGCAGCACCTTCCCGAGTGGGATGGGTACTGTCCCAGGTTTACCCTCAAAAATAAAGACATCATTATCTTCAGAGGACCACTTGGACATCCAGCAGTCCAGCAGCCATAGCATGCTGTAAGCTACATCACCATGCCATACTGGGATGGGGCCAGATCATATTACAGCATTGTACATTCGTCTTCCTTTTCTTTCATTTTTTCTGGGGTCGGGTTGTTGGGGCAGCATCCTGATGTCCCTTTCTCCAGCCACTTTCTCCAGCTCTTCTGGGGGGGACACCGAGGTGTTCCCAGACCAGCCAAGAGATATAGTCCCTCCAGCATGTTCTGGGTCAACCCCGGGGTCTCTTCCCAGTTTGACATACCCGAAACACCACACCAGGGATCCATTCGGGAGGCATTCCAATCAGATGCTTGAGCCACCTCAGCTGGCTCCTCTCAACACAGAGGAGCAGCGGTTCTACTTTGAGCTCTTCCCGGATGACCAAACCTCTCACCCTATCTCTGAGGGAGAGCCCCACCACCTTGTGAAGGTAGCTCATTTCAGCTGGTTGTATTTGCGACCTTGTTCTTTCGGTCACTACCCAAATGTGACCATAAGTGAGGATAGGAATATAAATCACTGATAATTTGAGAGCTTTGCCTTCTGGCCCAGCTCCCTCTTCACCACGACGGACCGGTACAGGCTTTGCTTTACAGCAGAGGCTGCACCAATCCGTCTGTCGATCTCCTGTTCAATCCTTCGCTCACTCTTGAACAAAACCCTGAGATACTTGAACTCCTTGACTTGGAGCAGGACCTCATTCCACCCTTTTCTGGCTGAGAACCATGGCCTCAGATTGGAGGTGCTCTCATCCCAGCCACTTCGCACTCAGCTGCGAATTGCTTCAGCAAGAGCTGGAGGTCCTGGCTTGATGAAGCCAAAAGGACAACATCATCTGCAAAAAGCAGAGACAAGACCCTATGGCTACCAAACCAGAACCCCTCAATGCCTCAGCAGCGCCTAGAAGTCCCATCCATAAAAATTATGAACCGAACCAGTGACAAAGGACAGCCTTGATGGAGTCCAACCCTTACTGGAAATGAATTCAACATGTTGTTTCCAATGCTGACCAAACTCTGGCTTTGGCAATACAGAGACCAAATAGTCAATAGAAACGGGTCCAGTACACCATGTTCCTGAAGCACACCCCACAACATAGCCCAAAAGAAAAGGTTCAAAGCCTTTTGCAAGTCCACAAAGCACATGTGGATAGGCTGGGCAAACCCCCATGCTCCCTCCAGGATCCTTTAACATGTGTAGAACTGGCCAAGAGTGCTGTGGCCAGGATGAAAACCACATTGTTTCTCCTGAATCCTAGGTACGACCATCGGTTGGATCCTCCTCCAGTACTCCTAAATAGACTTTCCCGGGTAAGCTGAGGAGTGTGATTCCATGATAGTTGGAACACACCCTCTGGTCCCCTTTATAAAAAAAGGGAAACTACCACCCAGGGTTGCCAATCCAAAGGTACAGCCCCTGATGACCATATTGCAGAGATATGTTAACCAAGATATTTAGGGTGGATCTCATCCACACACGGAGCCCGGCCACAGAGGAGCTTTTTAACTACATTGGTGACCTCTGCCCCAGTGATGGACAGACCCTCTCCTGAACCCCCAGGCTCTTCCTCTTCAGAGGGCATGTTGGTGGGATTGGGGAGGTCCTCGAAGTATTCCTTCCACCTCCGGACAGCATCCCCAGTCAAGATAAGCAGCTCCCCACTTCCACTGTAAACAGTGGAAGTGGAGTACTGCATCCCCCTCCTGAGGTGCCAAATCGTGGTCCAGAACCTCTTTGAGGCCAACCCATGGTTTCGTTTCAGGGCCCCACTGAACTCCCCACGCCTGAAATTTTGCATTGGCAACAGCGCAGGCTGCTGCACGTTTGCCCAGTCGGTACCCGTCTGCTCAGAGACGAGTGGCTGAGCCTCAGCGTTAGCTTTGGCCTTACAAGTTTGCCGCCAAGTCATCACCCATTTGCCCCGCTGTGAGGCTCTGATGCTGGGGTTATTATCTCCGTCCAAGGCCTTTTGCTACAAAAACAACCTTACTCTCACCCTTACTTGCCCTCTCTAAAGTCTGGATGTGCACTTCTAGCACTACAATCTTCTCCATCAGAGAGCTAACTAGTGTACATCTATAACAGATAAAATTTTATTAATGACGGAGGATGAACTACTAACATCCTGCACTCAACTCACTGAACAATCTGAATGCAAGCCATAATGCTAAAAACAAACCTTAGCTGGAGATGTTCTTAGCTGTAGATATTAGCAGGGTGTTGTTGAGTCCCTCTGCATGCTGCTTTGAAGAGGGGAAAAAGTAGTGCATGAAGAAAAAAAGTGTATATAAGATAACTAAAACTGCTACAAGATAAAAAAGTAAAAACAGGAAAATGAATTCCCTGAAATCAGGGGGGGGGGGAAGGCTAGGTTAGAAAAATGCCACAAGCAGTTGCTGGCACGCGATTCATAAACAGGAACTAGGTCACCAGTAGGATTTGCCCTGAGATGCTGAAGGCCCTGGACTTTTCAATGTCTTATGGAGTGACAGACCTTGGTGGTGGTCCCCATTTTAAAAAAAAAAAAGAGGACCAGAGATTATTGGGGATTACAGTGCTCAGCCTTACCAGAAAAGCTTATTTCAAAATGTTGGAACTGATTTTGGAACCACGGATTTGCAGTGTGACTTTTGTCCTGGTTGTTGAACAGTGGACCAACTCTTTTCTTTTGCAAAATTGCTGAGGGGGTCATGTAAGTTAAGCCATCCAGTTTACATTTGTTTTGTGGAGTTGGAGAAGGCCTATGTTTGTGTAGAGATATCTGGTCGTTGTATAACCAAAGCAAGAGCTGCGTCCACATTCTTGGACGAAGTTAAATTAGTTTCCACTGCATGTTGGACTCTGTCAAGGCTGCCCTGTCACTGATCCTGTGTGTTGTATTCATGTAAAGGTTCTTAAGGTATAGTCGTGGAGAAAAGTGTGTCCTGTCTGGGAACCTTTGAACTGCATCTCTGCTTTTTGCAGATGATGTGGTTCTTTTGACTTCTTCAGACTGTAACCATTAGCATGCACTGGAGTGGTTCAGGTATGAAGCGGCCAGGATCAAAGTCAGCGTTTCTAAGTCTGAGGCCATGGTTCTTATCGGAAAAGGGTGGTTTCCTCTGTCTGGGTCAGTGTTGCACCAGTCTGTTATGGTAAAAAAGGAGCTGAGCTAAAAGGCCAAGCTACTGAAAGAATGAGATTGTGGATATAAGTGGCTGAAATTAGCTTCCTGTGGCTGAAATTAGCCTTTGATAGGTGTCTGGGCTCAGGCTTTAATATAAGGTGAGGAGTTCAGGCATCCTCCATACCGAAAGGAGTCAGCTGAGATGGCCTGTGCATTTGATTAGAATGCCACCTGGTCCCTCTTTAGAGGATTTTCAGGCATGCCAAACTGGAACAGGGCTCCAGGGCAGAACCAAAACTCAGTGGAGGTAGAGCTGGAGCTTGAGCTGGAGAGTATCGCTGGGGAGAGGGATGAGTTTCCCACTTAGGCTTGTCGCCTCTACCTTGGAAAAACAGAGGAAAATGGAATGGATGATTTGATGGATGGAGATATATGTATGTGTGTAAACAATTAGCTTTTGATTATATTAGAAAAATAATTTACAAATTTTACACAAAAAATACAATTTTATACAGTGTACACAATATAAAATTACCACAATTAAAAAATAAATAAATACAATAAAATAAAAAAAGGAGAGATGTGGGCTAGGTTCAGTCCCATTTAAAGCATTTAGCATCTGATTGACCACAGAAGATTTTTATTTTAGAAGAAAGAGAACTTGTATTGATATATATTTAATGCACTCAGGTCAGAAAAAATCCCTTCCTCACACTGCACATTGACCTTTTCCACACTTCCGCATTTGCTTTTACAGGAAATAAATAAGAGTAGTGGAACTTTTGGAGGCTATTACACATATGAATTAGCCAAAATCTGAAGCTCTTACAGTACCCCAGTGTTTGTGTTCTACCCCAAAAGATACCCAGGTCTTTTATTCCATTCATATGTAACAGCCATTTAGCCTAATGTGCATGTCTTTGGACTGTGGTAAGAAACCAGAAACCCACACAAGCATGGGGTTACCATGCAAACTCCATACAGAAATGCCCTCACTGAACCCAGACCCCTCTTGCTGTGAGGCAGACATGCTAACCACGATGCTACTGTGCTGCCAAATCTCATAAGAGCCCATGTTATTTATGTGGATGTTACTTGCTTCATAAAACAACATGGCTAGTTTACTCATTGAAAGAAAAACAAAACAAGACAAAAAAAATACAGTAATGCATATTTTCTTACCACAGCCATGTTTTTCTCAGACACAAAATTTAAATCAACTCTGAGATTTATTGAATCAAATACACTATTGACAAGTTAAGTGTTGTTTATGAATGAATTGGCTTTTTAAGTAAATGCTGGGAGTCAACTCATAGGTTTGAAAAGCCAATTAGTTGATCCGGTAGTAGAAATAATGATTGTTAAGGGATTTGAGTTTTTAATAATGTGCATAAAGTCTATGATAATATATTAGTGAGTAAGATGTGATGAAAAATTCACCTGAATAAGTGTAATGGGGAAAAAGGGATGGGGAAGGTGGTTCTACTGTCATGTAAATTGAGTGATGTGTAAATTAATAGAATAAACTAATTCTTGAGTACAAACACTGTTGGTGAATGTGACTCTACAATCTTCACAATTTAAACAATGATGAATTCTGGGAGCACTGAAGGAGATGCTGAAATAATCTACCACTATCCATTACTATAAACTAAATGTATGCACCTGAAATGGATTTACACTGCCTCTAGGCATTTCCAGTTACTGGGGAAAAGGTCCATTGACACACTGTCATTTATCGAATATATTGGATTGTCCACAGAAAAGTTTATTTGGAATGTGGAGTCTATGGTTGTGTAATCCCATGCAACTGGATATCTTGGAATCTGCCTTTTGCCATTATTGAGGCAACTGGATCTTGAAAGACCTCACTGGTAGACAACCATAGATAACAACTGGTCTTATAGTTCTATATATAGAATGAAGCCTGTGTTATAAAAGAATGTACTGTTCCCCTTCCCAACATCTACTTTTAGAATTAAATCTGAAAGGAAAATGCTGAGCTCATACTTCTTTGTCATGGGTGTTGTAGGTAAATGAAGCACAAAGGAAGAAACACTATTATATACACTATACACAGAATCATTCAAACAAACTTTCACAGAGGAACAAATTATTGCACAAGCTTTTGCTTAATTATAATTTCTTTATGTCTTTGAAATACAAGCAAATATGGCCAACAATAACTATTTTAGCGTGTTGCAGTTGAACAAAGATCAACAATAAACATTTGAGGTCTAAAAGAAGACCACAGTGGACCATATCATGATGAAATCACTGTTTATCTATTATAAGCCACTTTTTTGCAATCTGTTTGCAACATTTTGAACAGAGTAACATGGTTAACATATCATATTCTAAGAAGGTACTAGATAGCAGAATGACTGTGTAATCTTACCAAGTTTAATGGAAAAGGAAGGTGTCACCCTGCAATGGTACCTTGGGAGAAGTGTTGTCATCACAAACTATGAGCCATAATTATGGGATCTTTCCAAATCTAGACAAAGCTGTTATTTTGGGTTCAACCAGGCATCTAGCTGGTTTTGGAGAGACGGCACAACAATACTCAAACTTCCCATCCATGCCTAAAAGGAAGAAGAGTGGTCTGTTCATAACCTTGCCTTTCACAGAAATCAGAAGACATCAGCAAGTCAATTTGCAATAGAGCTTATCCCTGAACATGAGATGAGACAGCAAGGTTCTTGACTATCGCATGTTTGAATCCAGGTTGATACCACAGCCATCTGTGACCAGGAGTCCATGAGTGCTAACTGGCTTTCCTCTCACAGAAAGGAGGGATGGCATACGCTCACTTCCCTGTCACTCACAGCGATCACCAGCCAATTATGAGCATCTGTGAGCTTATTCATATGAGGGGGTGGATAGCACTTTCCCTCGGTAGGTATTAGGTCACCCCCCAAATACGCATGGCAGCAGTTTTAAAAGAGGTGGGTGGCAGTATGGCATGTCATGGAGGGGCATGTTCCTGCTTATGCCCCTCCCTGGTTTGTGGTGGTCATGTGATAGGGAAGGCAATACTTTACAGGTGGGAATTGTATACTGAGAGACTAATTGGAGACTAAAATTAGGGGAGAAAATGGGGGGATGGGGGGGTAGTAATTTTGATAACACTTCATTTTATAGAGCCCTTAAGTGTACACATCTTATTTTCTGAAATTATTTGAATTTGAATGGGACAATAAACTTGCAATAATCAAATTTTCTTTTTATTTCATTAATGTTTTCTATAGTTATACGCAAATGTCAAACACATTTACATGGATAGGCTTTTTAAGGACATATATGTAAGAAGCATTAGTAAAAATAATTACATTTACAGTTTCAGAATCATTTGCAGGTCCAACCAAAGTAAAATATATAAAAGCACTTAAAGTAAAAGAAAGTAATAGTAATTTCTGATTTGTAATACATATTCAACATTTACTTAGTAAATAAAGCATAAGCAGCTAGAAATATTTAAGTAATAATAACCTAATGTCTTGGTTTAACCTTATTTCTAGATAACATTCTTACTTCTTTTGCAGTAGTTAAATGTGCAGTTTTCAATATGTGGTATTATGGTGAAATTCACTGTGTATAAAATTTTACTTGTCATTTTGTTATTACAAATAATTGTAGAACAATGAAGCAAATCATTGTATCATTTCCTTTTACTAACAAGAACCTGATAGTTAATTTAAAAGTTCTTGCAAATGCTCTGCACAGTCAGCTCATACGTATTGGGACAATATCACATTTTTTTTCCCTCTCTCTTTACACCATGACAGTAGATTTGAAATTAAGCAGTCAGTTGGCTGACTGAATGTATGGACATTTAGCTTTCATTTAAGGAGTTTAAGCCTTTGAGGGGATCATCAATTTAAGAATTACAACCAATTTTGTACAGTCCCTTGTTTTTACAGGTTCAAAAGTAATGGACCTATAAATACAGTGCATGTGTGTTCATATTTTTTTGTAAACACTGAATCAAACAATTCAGTTTACAAATGATGAATGTGAGGAATGTTCACTCTGACTTTAATGAGTTTGTCTGCTGCTCACCTTTTACGGCATGACACCTGAAACCAGTTTGTTTCTGCATTTGAATCAGCTTTATGAAAAAAAAAAAGTGAAAACACAGATGAAAGAAACTACATGTTTTTTATGCAAATTCTTCCAGCCAGGTTAAAAAAAAAAAAAAAGAAACCTGAACATCTGCCACATTTGTATTGAATTTGAAGTGACAAATTGAGTTGAGGCTAAGGAGTGAGGTCAAAAAACATTGTTCATCAAACTGGTAACTGGTTTTCAGCCATCCAGACTGGTGCCTTTAAGAAAGCAGGTACAAATAATGCTGAACAATTAATTTAATAAGAATATTATTGACATCAGGGCAAACTGTCTGAGGAAGATACTTTGTCCACAACAGTATATTGCTGGTCAAGTGTAAACAAGGTGTTCATAGGCAACACAGTTAACAGTTCAGTGATTTGGGGGTTGTGATGCATGGGTAGAAGGTGGTACAATTGAAATAGAATAGCAAATTATTTATTAACAAAAACAAAAAAAAAATGAATGTGATTTTTTTTTATCCATGGTCTCAGTTGAAACTTTTAAAATAATTAAAAATGTGAACTAATTAATTTGGGGCAATATGAACAGAAATTATCCTAATTATTAATCTAATAATAATTTTTAATAATTGGATGCAAAAATCCTTTGCAGTCAGTGACTGCCTGAAGTCTGGAAACCATATGCATCACCAAATGCTGAGTTTTGTTCCCTGAGATGCTTTGCCAGGCCTTTATTGCAGCTGCCTTCAGTTGCTGTTTCTTTGTGGGTCTTTCTGTATGGAAACCTATTCTAGTCCAAATTCATTTGAGAAACAAATTTATTATTACAAAATATACCTGTTCAATATACTGAAATATTCATCCATTTTTTTAAATGAAATAGTTTCTATTATTATTTTAAAAAACAAACAAACAAAAAAAAACATTATTCTGAAATATTCTCATCATTCACTCATTTTGCTGAAGCGCTTAATCCTGCTATTAAGGTCATGGGGAGGCTGGAACACTCTTCCTCATACCTTGGGGCAACTTGAAACTACTATGCATGTCATTGGACTGTGGGAGGAAACTCGAGTACCCAGAAGAAACTCAAGCAAGCATAGGCTGTTCATCAGATGTGCTAACCACTATGCCACAGTGCTGCCCAAATATGTATTTATTATTATAATATGTTGCAGTTTTTCCAAATGGCATTAGTTTCCATTGTATATGGTATTCCTATAATCTAGTTAGTAGTATTGCTTTTTATACATTTGATTTAAACTCATCATCATTATCATCATCATCATCTTCTTCCGCTTGATCTCTTGTCGGTTCGCGGGGGCAGCAGCCTAAGCAGTGAGACATCCTTTTCCCCAGCCACTTCCTCCAGCTCTTCCACAGGGACACCAAGGCTTTCCCAGACCAGCCGAGAGACATAGTCCCTCCAGCGTGTACTGGGTCGACACTGGGGTCTCTTCACAGTTGGACATGCCCGAAACACCACACCAGGTAGACATTCTGGAGGCATTCTAATTAGATGCCCGAGCCACCTCAACTGGCTCCTCTCAACACAGAGGAGCAGTGGTTCTACTCCAAGCTTCTTCCCGATGGGACAGCCCCACCACCCTGCGAAGGAAGCTCATTTCAGCCGCCTGTATCCGCGATCTTGTTCTTTAGGTCACTACCCAAAGCTCGTGACCGTAGGTGAGGGTTGGAATGTAGATTGACTGAAAAATTGAGAGCTTTGTCTTCTGGTTCAGCTCTCTCTTCACCGGGATGGACAAGTATAAACTCTGCTTTACAGCAGAGGTTGCACCGATCCGCCTGTCGATCTCACGTTTAATCCTTCCCTCACTCGTGAACAAGACCCCAAGATACTCAAACTCCTCCACTTGGGGCAGGACCTCATTCCAAACCCGGAGGGTGCATTCCAACCTTTTCCATCTAAGAACTTGGCCTTGGACTCGGAGGTGCTGGCACTCTGCTGCAAATCGCTTCAATGAGAGCTGGAGGTCCCAGCTTGATGAAGCCAAAAGGATCTGCAAAAAATCATCTGCAAAAAGCAGAGACGAGATCCTATGGCCACTGAACTAGAACCCCTCAATGCCACGACTGTGCCTAGAAATTCTGTCCATAAAAATTATGAACAGAACCGGTGACAAAGGACAGCCTTGGCGGACTCCAGCCGTCACCAGAAAAGAATTTGACCTGCTGTTACAAATACGGACCAAGCTATGGCTCTGGTGGTACAGGAACCTAATTGCCTGTAGCAATGGGTCCGGTACACCGTACTCCCGGAGCACACCCCACAAGATAGCCTGAAGGACATGGTTGAAAGCCTTCTCTAAATCCACAAAACACATGTAGACATATTGGGCAAACTCCCAAGCTGGTCGAGAGTGCTGCAGCCAGGAAGAAAACCACAGTGTTCCTCCTGAATCCTAGGTTCGACCATCGGTTGGATCTTCCTGTCCAGTACTCCTGCATAGACTTTACCGGGTAGGCTGAGGAGTGTGACTCCATGATAGTTAGATCACACCCTCCAGTCCCCCTTGTTAAAAAGAGGAACTATCACTCTGGTTTGCCAATCAAGAGGTATGGCTCCCGTGGAATGTCTGGAACATGCAATGTTGCAGAGAAATGTCAACCAAGACAGTCCTACAACATCCAGAGCCATGAGATATTCAGGGCAGATCTCATCCACCCCTGGAGCCTGACCACCAAGGATCTTTTTGATTACCTCAGAGAACTCAGCCCCAGCAATGGGAGGACCCCCTACCTGAAACCCCAGGGTCTTCCTCCTCCACAGAGGGCATGCTAGTGGGATTGAGGAGGTCCTCAAAGTAATCTTCCAACAACATTCCTAGTTGAGGTGGGCAGCTCCCCACTTCCACTGTAAACAGTATTTGTGGAACTGCTTCCACCTCCTGAGATGTTGGATGGTGATCCGGAACCTTTTCGAGGTCAACCAAATTTTTCAGGCCCTCACTGAACTCCTCCCACACCCGAGATTTTGCATCAGCCACAGCCCTGGTTGCAGCACTTTTGGCCTGCCGGTATCCGTCTGCTGCCTCGGGAGTCCCACAGGCCAAAAAGACCTCCTAGGCCTCCTTCTTCAGCTTGATGGTGGACACCTGTGGTAAGGGGGGCCAACGGGTTTGAGGGTTGCTGCCACAACAGGCACCAATGACCTTCCAGCCACAGCTATGGGCTGCTGCCTCTAATGGAGGCACAAAACATGGCCTGGATTCCATGTCCCCTGCCTCCTTTGGGATGTTGTTGTAGCTCTGCTGGAGGTGGGAGTTAAAAGCCCTTCTAACAGGAGACTCTGCCAAATTTTCCCAGGAGACCCTAACTACATGCTTGGGCCTGCCAGGTCTGGAGGGTGGCCTCCCTTGCCATCGGAGCCAGCCTACCACCAAGTGGTGATCAGTTGACAGCTCTGCTCCTCTCTTCACCTGAGTGTCCAGAACATGCGGCTGCAAGTCTGATAACATGACTATAAAGTTGATCATCGAACTGTGGTCTAGGGTGTCCTGGTGCCAAGTGCACTTATGGACACCCTTATGTTCGAACATGGTGTTTGTGATGGACAAACCATGATGAGCAAAGAAGTTCAGATTGAAGAGGCTGTACCTACCAATCACACCTTCCAGGTCATACTGTCATTGCCCACATATGCACTGAAGTCTCCCAGGACAATGAGGGAGTCCCCAGGAGGAGTGCTCTCTTACACACCCCCTAAAGACTCCAAAAAGGGTGGGAACTCTGAACTGTCTTTTGGAGCATAAGCACAAATTACAGTCAGGACCCGTCTCCCCACCCAAAGGCGGAAGGAAGCTACCCTTTTGTCAACCGGGAAGAACCACAACATGTGGGCACTGAGACGGGGAAACAAGGATGCTCACACTGGCTCACTGCCTCTCCCCATGAGCAACTCCAGATTGGAATAAGGTCCAGCCCCTCTTCAGATGGGTGGTTCCAGAGGCCAAGTTATGTGTTGAGGTGAACCTGACTATGTCTAGTTGATATCTCTCAATCTCACGCACCAGCTCAGGCTCCTTGCCCACAAGAGAGGTGACATTCTATGTCCCAAGGGCCAGAGTCAGTAGCTGAGGATTGGTCCAACAGACCCCATGCCTTCAGCTGCCACCCAACTTACAATGCACCTGACCCCTACAGCCCCTCCCACAGGTGGTGGGTCCATGGGAGGGCAGACCCATGTCTCCTTTTCAGGCTGGGCCTGGCCAGGCTCCATTGGTAGAAGCCCGATCACCAGACATTAGCCTTGGAGCCCCTCCCCCAGGCCTGGCTCCAGGGGGGGACCCCGGTAACCCGCGTTCAGGTAAGGGAAACTGAGTACTTGTAGTGTTTCTATCCATAGAGGTCTTTTGAATGGCACTCAGTCTGGACCTTCATGTATGACCTGTTTTCCTTGGGTGACCCTGCTGGGGCATAATGCCCCCAACAACATAGCTCCTAGGATCATTATGACACACAAACCCCTCCACCATGGTAAGGTGGCGATTAAAGGAGGGGTGATTTAAACTGGAATAGTTTATTAAATAGTGTATTAAAATTAATCAGAAGACTACTTTTCATCCATACATTCTTTATCTATATTGCATATCTGTTGGGTCCTTGAGAAAGATGGTGCCAATCCCAGCTGACTTACAGTGAGAGGTGGAGTTCACCCTTGATGGTATACCCTGAACAGGTCAATTGCAGGACTGATACAAAAACAAACAGCCATTCACACTTATGGACAATTTAGAGTTGCCAGTTGACCTAATGTGCATGTCTTTTGACCGTGTGAGAAAACCAGTGCATCAGGAGGAAACCCACACAATCACAGTAGGAACAAACAAAATCCATACAGAGTGACCCTTGAAAAAGATTTGAGTTTCTCACTGAAGGACAGTGCTAACTACTTAGATGCCATGCTGCCCCCAAGACTACAGTCATATTGTTTAATTTCTTTGTCCAGTGTAGAGTTATATGAAATTGTAGATCTAATCTTGCATGGTTGGCTGGTTACGGCTAACATTTTAAGATGTCTTGATAAATCTTCTTTATGCTTTTTTCATTACATCAGTGTTTTTGGTGAATTAAAGGACTGTGAACATCCTCCTGATATGTTACATCTTCTGTCATAAAAAAATCTCAGGTCACAGATTGACTACATTTGTATCTGTAGTCATAGATTGACTACAGATGCAAATATGGACAAATTTGTTGGTACCCTTTCAGATCTTTGAAACAATGATTCATTCCTCCTTAAAAGTGATTCAATTAAATGCAACAGTATTATAATACCTACGTGTTTATAGTATCTGGTAGAGAAAACAGTATAATTGTGAAAAGAAATTAATTATTGTTTATTTTACCAAGATACACTAAGATATCACGTACAGATTTGTTGGTACCCTTAAAAAAGATTATAAATCAGTGTATTCTAACCATGTTTCAAATTAATTGTTTAACCTTAATTAGAGTCACAGGTGTCTGCAATCTTTTCATCAGACAATCAGCCTATTTAAAGAGAGAAAACGTGCCACTGTGGAGTTTAGTGTGATTGTGTGAACCACACTGAACATGGACTAGAGAAAGAAAATATAACAGTTGTCTGAAGTCTTTAGGGAGTGTGGGGAGGGACATAAGCTTTAAGGTAGTCTCTCCAAGTACCTTGATGTATCTGTAACTACAGCTGAAAATAATATTCAAAAGTGAAACATTTATAAGACCACAGCCAACCTCCCAGTACATGGTTGCATGTAAAAATACAAACCCAGGTTGATCAGAAGGATAATGCAGATGATAGATAACGAGCCAAGGAAAACATTTTTCACTTTTGAAACAACGATGGGCACCATGGAAGATGACCCAAATCATAAAAAGCCAGACTGGAATTTGTATGTTGAAAAACCAGAAAGTTTCTGGGAGAATGTCTCTTAGACTGATATAAAACTGGACCTTTTTAGTACATCACATGAATTTAATGTTCAAAGATGGAAAAAAATGCTTTAAAAGAAAGAAAACCCAACATCTTTTAAAAATGAAGGTGGCTCACTCATGTTTTGGGGCTGTTTTGCTGTCTCTGGCACAAGGGGCCTTAAATCTGTGTATGGTGCAATGAAGGCTCAAGACTATAAATGCATTCTTAAATGGCCCTCAGTGGGCCTTGATCCAAATCCTATTGAACATCTATGGAAAGATCTGAAAAATGTGTAGGCAGAGGTACGTCCTTCAAAGGTGAGACATAAAGTGTGTCACAAATTTTATTTTTTGACTTTTGCATAATATGAATGAACTTCAAACCATATGAAATGGTTTAGCGAATGAAGAAAAAAAAAAAAAAAAGTGACCACTATGCCTGAAAGGTTAAATGTTGTAATCAATATAAAGGGTGGCCACTAAACATTGACTTTTTTTTCTCAAAAAAGAGACTGTTATTTTTGTAATTACTATATACACTGTGTGCACAATTATTAGGCAAGTGATTATTTTGACCATATCATCATTTTATCCATAATTTCCAACTC
>JAQMYF010054564.1:0-18923 GCA_030014195.1 Neosilurus mollespiculum | reverse complement strand
CCCTTTCATTCCCTTACAATCCCCGGAATATTCTTCCTCGGAGCCCACTTCTCCAGCGCCTTACTCTCCAAGTTCTCTTATGAAGTATGATCCTCATGATTATGATTCTGATTATACACCCACTTCCCCTGCTCCTGAAGATGCTCCTTCTTCAACTTCTGATGAAGGTGTTCCCATAATTCCTTTGGACAGGCTGGCTAATCTGTAGCTTTTCAATAAACTATTTCTTACTCTCACTCATGCCTTCAGTGTGTTTATTTTATGAGTACTTGCCATACTATTGTCAGTTAAGCTTTTAATGCTATCTGAAGCTGAGGTACTTATTTGAATGCTAAATCAAGCACTTATCTAAGGTTTTATAGTAAGATATATGGTTTCTTTCCCACATCACCTCTTTCATTGAATTTTGAGTGTTTTAATCAACCTTGTTACACCTGTGGTGTTCCCGGTCAAAAGTGACCGTCATAAGAAATGAATGGGTATCCAGACTATATTCATCTATCAGATAAAAAACATCCACATACACATACACACCACTCCAACTCACTCCTCTTACTGAGAGCACAATGAGTAGGCGACTGACCACATGTCTGTCGAAGAGGTTCTTGTCCAGGTTTTTGGACATGATGAAGAGGGCACTGAAATTGAACCAGAGATAGAGGAGGATGTCTCGGAAATGGAAGACAACACAGATTGTGATCCAGACTTTGAGGAGACTGACCAGTCAACAGATGTAGAGGGAGAGGCACCTGAAGAACAGGCACCTGAGGAGACATTCCAGTCCAAGAGTGGACACTTGTTCTGGTCTTCATTCCCCCAGGACAGAGGAAGTAGAGCAAGAGTGGAAAACATCATAAAGACCTGGAATCAGGGAAAGAGTTTCAAAAGACTTTTTCTAGCAGAGCATGGGCAGAAAAGGAAGCGCTGTGAGCTTTGTGCCCCTAGAGACAACAGAACAAGCCTGAGATGCTGCAAATGTGATGCCTATGTTTCCAAGGCCCACTCTGACCTGAGTGTCACATGCCACTCACGTGTATGAATTCACATGCACACACACACACACACACACACACACACACACACACACACACACACAATGAATGCAGGCAACAAATTATAACTTGTTTAAATTTAAAATACAATTAATTTAGTCTTAAAGTATTAAAAATATTTTCTTTGTTATTCTTTGTATAATCATCATGTGAAATAGAGAAACTTTTTATTTTAATCAATAAACTTTGCCATTTTAACAATAACACATCAATATAAACTTGTTCAGGTTATAGCTGGAACTAATAACCGAGTCGTGCTGGTACACAAAAATAATATCCACCTTCTAATCAATCAATTTCAAACATTTAACCCACTGTGGTAAAAAAGTAAACATCAATGTGGTGATGTGTGCTCCTGCTCTTCATCTCACCTTTTTTACCTGAACATAACACATCTCTTATTATACAGTGTCCCCTTTCAACCCCTCCCATCTCTTTTCCTTCAGTATCAGAGCTATCGGCTTTAATGAACAGCATATTTCAGCTACTCTGCATGAGTTTCCTTACATCAGTCACCAAGAGCATAAAAAAAATGCAATTTCCCCCTTTTTGCTGCTTCTAAGTCTGCTTTAAATTTTGACTTTTGTAGGGAATATCAGCCATTCACAAATGTTATAATCAAATAATTTCATCCTTTGACATTTGGTTAAAATCTTTCATGAAATTTCTCTTTGAAAATCTGCATCAGAAAGCTCCCATTATCTATCTATGTTTGCACAAAGGCCTCAAGAAGGTGCTAAAAGCCTTGGTTTGACCCAAAAGGTCCTTCCTGTGTGCATAAGAGCTTCATAAACATTGGTGAAAGACACATTGTTAAACAAAACCCCATTACAAGTTTAAGAGGATCATAAAGTTCCACACCAGATGTCCAAAGGAATGCATCTTCCTGACTAAGTTAATAATTAATTTCTAATTTCATAACAACAAACTCTGCTGTTAAACTTGTATAACTCAAGTGTCATCATGGTGTGCATCTGCACACAAAAGAAAAACCTTGTATGCCAAGTAATATTTATCGTGAACTGTGTCCATATATGTAGTTAATGTGTGGTAAGGGAATGTGTTCATGTGATAAGTTATCTCATCTAAAAAACCCAGAAAGATGGGAAAAATGAGAAAATCCTCAGAGAGAGGCAGGAGGTTAATGACAGGTCAGCTAACCGCCAAGATGCCCAGTTCAACATAAAACCCATGAAGATGCCCTCCCTGTGGAACATGCCAAAGAAAGCCCAGAAAACACATCACATCAACATATGACCTGCCATCTCAAAACAGCGCAGGAGCCAAGTTCACACAAAAGGATCGGGTAACACAGCTTCTGATAACATTCTGATGACGCACAGTGCCTTTCTGTTAAACTACCTTAATCATTGGCATGCTCTTTCACTGTTCTCAGGCATGATCCAAATTTTGTCAATATTATCCCTCCATTAATATTGTTCCGGTAGTCATTTCCTTTGTTTGTTTTTTCTTGATTAGTAAAATAAATGTTTGTATGTTAAGTTGTCTGAGTTTGTTTCTTACAAAAGCAGAAGTCCTGAATTGTATCCAGAGAACCTAAGCTCTTTAAATGCTAAATTTCCCTTTAATTACAGTAAAACCCTTTTTATCTGTGCAGTAAAGAGTATCTCTATAATATATCAACTATTTTGCTGGATAAAATAGCTTTAATCCAGCTTAAGTAATAATTTTCTGTAATTAATTCCCCTCATTTGAGCTAATCAATGAGTTACAATAAAGTCCTACACATTTTGGGTGTTAAAACACCTACAGTATTAATAATTGAATTCTGTTTTATATCACAAAATCTGTCAGCGTGTTTCTGCCCTGCAATGGTGATCTATCCAGGGTGTACTCTGCCCTCGCCCAGAGTCGGCTGAGATGGGCGCCAGCCTCCCCGCGACCCTAATTTGGATTAAGCGGTTCAGAAAATTAATGAATGAATGTGTAAGGTATTTGTGTAACTGGTGATAATAGTTGTGTGAACTGCTCAGCCCGAAGCACGCCGGTTCACCTTATTTTTTGTCACTGAGCGCATGTACAAATAAAAGATTAAACCCCTAATAAATTAAAATGTTATTAAGCTGCCACACATATTATTAAGGATGTTATTTAGGGGCAAAATTTCTTCTAAATCAAAAACTCTTTTTGAGATCTGCTTCAGTTATGATTGATTTATGAATTTCTAGATAATTTTTGTGTTGGTAATTCTGATGAAATTCTCAGTTACAGCCTGAAAGTTAGAGGATTAAACTGACAGAACCCTCACTTGGAATTCATTCATTTTCTAAGCCGCTTATTCCTAATTAGGGTCATGGGGAGGCTGGCGCCCGTCTTAGCCGACTAAGCGAAGGCGGTGTACACCCTGGACAGCTCACCAGGCCATTGCAGAGCCAACACACACACACACACAACTATTCACACTCACACCTAGGGGCAATTTGAAAGAGCCGGTTAACCTACTGGGCATGTTTTTGGACTGTGGGAGGAAACCAGAGTACCCAGAGGAAACCATGGAACTCTCAGTTTAAATCTAAAGATCTCAGTTTGCCTTATTTAACCAGTGGGAATTAGTGTTTAAAGGTAAACAGTAATCCACTGTTTTTAAACCACCACAAACTGTATGTTCTTTGCATGTTTCAGTGAAGAGAGACTTAAACATGTGTGTGGAAAAGCCTGAAAAATTCAACAACTGTCATTCCAAATAAAGTCATTGTGTCTTTCTGATCAGTTGCAATCAGAAAAGATTAAGACAAGTTCTGAAAGTAAGTCATTACATATATGTATATCACGCTAAACTTGAGTGCCGCCTCAGTTAAGTAAGCACATCTGAAGTTGTAAAAGCAAAATAAGCAAAAAGGAAAAGCAAAATTAATCACATTAAAAAAAAAAAAAAAAAAAAAGCTAAAATAAGTCACATTAATTGGCTCACTTTTCTCCCCCCAGAGATTTTAATAATCTGGCAACAGTTAGACACAAACTGGTCATTAGTTCAGCTGTTACACACAGTTAAATGCAATAATTGCATACAGTAATTTAATCCAATAACACAGTGGATTAATTAAATACTTTGACCTTATGAATGCAGATACTCACATACTTGAAAGTGAAGTTGCTTTTTCTTAGACTGGGCAGATAACTCACAAAAAAAAATGAGGTGGGGTCTCCTGGTTGCTAGGAGATTCAAGAAAGAAACCAAAGCAAAAGTTAAGAAAATAAATTAAAGAAAGTAAAGTAAATTAACAAAACAAACAGTATTGGGGTGTGGTTGTGCTTGATTCTGAGACTGGTGCCAGGATGTGGCACTAGAGATGTCTAATGAACAGAGGCGTGTTGCTTCTGAGCTTGTAACTGCTTGCTTGAGGTTTATGGCTGGAAAGGGAGTGTGAGAGTGTGGACAGAGAGGTTTATAGAGACATATTTAAAATATTTAAAAACAGATTTAAACAGTTCTATCACCACAACTGTCTCACTTTTTCTCAGGCTCGATCAAAGTGAATAACTTTGACCTTGGAGTCATTAACTCCATTTCCAGGTGGGATAAGATCAACTATTCAGGTGCTCAATCTGTTTACAGACAGTGTAATCAAAAAAGATGGTCAGGATTGCTAATCGCTATACTCATACTGGTAATAGGTTACTTTGTTTGAATATGATGGAGATGTTTGCTTGCAATGGAAATACAAAAGATTGTTGATTTTCCATTAATAAGTGTAAATTTTGATGTTAATGGTATGTGACACTTTTCATTTGGGGTTAAATAGGAGTCTATTATTGAGTTTCTTCACATGCAAGAGAAGAAATAATAGATCAGCGTACCAGTCAAAAGTAATTGATCCAAAGAGGGTTGCAATTTTTGATTTTTGTTCAAATTTCTAATGAATTTAATTAATAAATTGACGTAGTTCCTGTTTTTTGAATCGTGTGGCAACAACTTCTTGTCTGTGTTTTTAACCTAGACTTTTTTTTTCCCGATTTCAGAATTTTATTTTCCTGCTTCTACTTTTTTCTCTTGAAGCAGTTTTAATTATTTTTATACACTTTTTTTTTTAACTTCTAACACTACTTTTTTCCATTTCAAGCCAGACTGCAGAGGGACCCAACAGCAACCTGCTAATATCGACAAATCTCCTGATAAGGTTTGTTTTAAGCATCATGGCTAGCATTCAGCTTGTTCAGTGTATTGAGCGCAGGATGTTTAGTAGTTATCCCTCCATCATTAGTAATAATTTTATCTGTGATAAGTGTACACTAGTTGGCTTTCCGATCAAAATGATTGTGGCGTTAGAAGTGCACATCCAGACTTTAGAGAGGGCTAGTGAAAGTAAGAGTCACATTTTTTCTGCAGCAGAAAGTCTGGGTGCCTTAGTTGGAGATAGTAACTCCCTTTCTCTGGCATCAGAGCCCTCACAGCAGGACGAGTGGTTGATGACTCGGTGGCATACTCACAAAGCCATAGCTAAAACTGAGGCTTGCCCATGGCACCACCACTCATCTGTACGTGTTGAACAGGTTTTCTCTCCTCAGTGAGACAGCCACTGAGAAACCTGAAAGAGCTGTTTTTACAGGAAGCTCTATTTTAAGGCATATGAAATTAGCTAGTCCTTTAGGGGCAGCAGCAGCACTAGTTAGGTGTATGCCAGGAGCCATAGCTCCAGATATAGCAGGTCATCTTAGGTTCTTAGGCTAGCACAGGTTCTCTATGATATTTATGCATAATGGAGTTAATGATATACGCCTTCCTTGGTCAGAGGTTACTAAGAGTAACTTTATAGAGGTGTGGAAATTAGCAAAGGCGATATCGAATGCTGTAATACGGTCTGGCCCATCCCAAATCAGCATGGTGATGTAGCTTACAGCAGGCTATGGTTGCTGAACTGCTGGATGTCCATGTGGTGCTTGGAAAACAACTAAAAGGGCTTTATAGATAATTGGGTATTTTTGAAGCTAAACCTGGCATGATAGGGCAGGACAGTATCCATCCCACTTGGGAAGATGCTGCTATCATTTCTTGCAGCATAACACTTAGTCATAGAACAGGACCAGTTAATCAGTGACTATCCAGAATCAAGGCCAGAGAGTCGACTAACAGGTTAATCCGAGCATCTGCTAGCTGCACAGAGTCGCCACTCAAGGTCAAGTTCAATGTTATTGAAACTGTGTATGTTCCCCAAACTAAACAAAAAAGTAAAAACACTCATAGAGTTTGTTTTAGTAGCCTTATTAACATAGATTTAAATCATACTGAATCTATAGCCAGCACCTTTGATCTAAAGATGGAATTGTTAATTGTTTGTTCTCTTACATCTAAAGTGCCTATTGTTAATGAAATCATTACTGATCAGGAGTTTAATGTTATGTGTTTAACAGAAACATGAGTTAAACCCAATGAGTATGTAGCATCAAATGAATCCAGTCCTCCAGGATACAGTTATATGCATCAACCTCATCTAACTGGCAGAGGAGTTATTTATACTCATAATCTCTGTGTTAAACAAAAATCTGGACATAATTTAATGCATTTTAATTTCTATATACTAACTTACATTGCTGGAAAAAAATATGCCTAGGCAGCTGATTCCTTCAATTATTATTTACAGACCCCCAGGGCTGTACTCTGAATTCCTCAGACTTCATTTCGAACCTGGTTGTTTTTTTAGATAAAGCAGTAATTGTTGGTAACTTTAATATGGGTCATTCCATGTCAAATCACATAGCTTTCAGAAAACTTCCCAGGTGACCATCTCAGAATTCAATGAAACCTTAACCAGACATAGAACATGTTTCAACATGAACACATGCAAAATGTCAAGGTCCTAGTTCAGAAACTTTCCTAGATATGTTCATTTAAAGAACACAGGCTAGTTTTTCTGTCTGTGACTTGCAATTTACCATTTTGGGCATTTTGAATTTGAGTTTGTAGCTCCCGTAATAATTACTGTAAAGGGCTGAAACTTTGTATACCAAAAGAACAGGACCCACTCTGTCAGAATCTGCTGTCAAAATTCAGACTGGGTTAGGTTGCTATTGATACTGCAATTTTGGAAAAAGTGCAATTTCAAATTTCTTAATTTCTGACCCAGAAAATATATCCACCACCCCCCAAAAGTATTTTTTATAGAAAATGTAAGCATATTTCCATGTAAAACAAACAGTTTTTAAGAATAATAAATGTGATATGGTGTTTTAGTGAGTGTAAAACAGAACTGAACAGTGGGTGAAAATTTGCTCATTTTGCAAGCCCCTGAAGAATATGTGGACAGTTCACTAATGTTATGAAACTTTACCACATGCAACATGTATATCAGATCTAGCAACACACATAATTTTAGCCTTGTTGCTCATTTTCCTCATACTTAGCCATCATCTTGAAATTTTCATAAGTTTCGCTTGTGAAATTTTTTGAATTTTTTTTTTGCTTTTGCACTTTCCTTTTGAAGAGGAATAAAATATGCATAAATATTTTGTATGAGATAAGAATATAGTCTCAAATTGGTATCAGAGTAATAATAAACAAAAACAATGTTTTTAAATTTGCTTTTATAACAATTACGAATGTGACATTTGTCACACATAATTAGATTCCATTATCGAATAGTACATTGTTGTGCTTGGATAATACAAGCTTTCAAAAATGCCCAAAATGGTAAATTGCAAGTCACAGCTGGACAAATAGTTACTAGCCTGCAATCTTAAAATGAACATATCTCGGAAATTTTTTGAATTAGGAAATTAAAGTTTAAGAATAAATGAAATTTTGCATGTGTTCATGTTGAAACATGTCCTATGTCTGGTTAAAGTTTCATTGAATTCTGAGATGGTTACCTGAAAACCTCTAGGTGAATTGACATGGAATGACCCATATGTTGATAACCCAGAGGTTCCTTTAAGAACAGCATCTGTGTTTATTCTATATTCAGTATGGATAAATCAGAATTTACTAGGACCTGCTAATAATGCTGACAAAACTCAAAAAATTAATATTAACTTTCGGATTAAGCATTGGAAATATAGACACAGTTCAACAGTCAGAAACAATTTCAGTCCATTATCTTATCTGGTTTACAATGCATCATAGTACTAATATATGCACCTCGCCATGTTATCTTGTTAAGTGTACTTTTACATCAACTACTATGCAGAATTTCATTAATAACCTTCCAGAACTATTAGATTTATTATTAAAACTATGATTTGATCACCGTCAGACCCAACAGAACTTGATCAAGCTACCAAGTGCTTTTAGACAAATTTGTGCTATACTCTAGATAATGTAGCTCCTCTTAAAAGAAAACTAATCAGAGAGAGAAAATAATTGCACCCTCATATAATGATGATACAAGCACACTGAAACAGAACACCCAGAAATTAGAATGAAAATGGCATCAAACTAAATTATTGGTATTCCAGCTAGCATAGAAGGAGTGTCTCTTTAACTGCAGAAAAGCTCTTAGTTCTGCTAGAACAACATATTTCTCAAATCTAATTGAAGATAACAAAAATACCTATGTTGTTTCTTTAAACAGATACTACCAGAAGTGGTCAACCCTTTATTAAATGTAATTAATTTTTATAGAATAATATCAAACCTTCCTTTTATCTCCAAGATGATAAAAATGGCTGTAGTGCAGCAGTTATGCTCATATCTTTGTAGGAATAACATTCATCCACTGTATCAGTCAGGATTTAAGCCTGATCATAGAACAGAAACAGCACACGTTAAGGTGGTAAATGATCTACTGGTGGCCCAGACGGCTCTCAGGGGGGGGTTCCCACCTGCTAGTATGTCTCGCATTGTTGATACTAGCACCAGGGACCTCTTTAAGCCTCTTCCAGGAACTGAAAGTCCCTTTTCTGAGGGAATGTTCCAGGACATCTTGAACGGCCTTCCTATCCTCGATTCTGATTAGGACTCAGATGAAGATGAACTCGGTGAGCGTGAATGAGAAGAATCTTTCTGTCGCTCTTCTTCTCTTTGTCTCATTTTCTTCTCTTTCCCTGTACTTATCTTGGTCTGTGATTCCTTATCTGATTCCACAACAGATTCAGAGCTGCTATCTCTTACAGCCCTCTTCTTCTTGCATCTTTTTTTAATTACTATGGATTTACACAGCCTGCCCTTCTTTGATGCTACCCCCTCATGTTTGGAAGTAGAGCTTGATCTGTATCGGCAGGACAGGGTGTCAGGCTTGGCATTCAGAGAGCCCGACTCCGATACAGGGCTTGCCTTACCTTCCAGAAATCCGTGAACATAAGGGGATGCAGCAAGACAAGATGATCTATAGGCGGGGTCCCAGCTCCTAATCATCGCCGTCTCCCAGATAATTTGAGGGTTGTGAGCCCTCATCCAAGGGAACCCTAGTACGAGGGGGTGATGAGTACAATCTAGGAGGTGGAAAGTGATGGATTCGGTGTGATCCCCACCAATAGACATGAGGAGGGTTTCTGTTCTGTGGGTGACCTGGCTTAGCAGCTGGTTATTCAACGTATGGGCGGTGACTTGTTGGGCAAGTGGCCTCTCCTTGATGCCCAACCTCCTGGCTAAAAAGCAATCCATCAGGTTCTCATCGGCCCCCGAATCGACAAATGCCTGGACGGAAATAGTTTTGCCCTTGATTAGCAGAGATACAGCAGTCAATGTGCGGGGAGAAAAATGTGTGCATGTGTCTCTGCTTACCCGTGCACTCCTTAGGCCCAGTGAACCGGATCCCTTGGCCGGACAAGAATCTGCTCGATGGCCGGCTTGCCCACAGTAATAGCACGCACCCACCCTCTGGCGGCGTTGGCGCTCCTCCGGGCTTAACTTGGCGCGTCCTAACTGCATAGGCTCCTCCAGAACGGGAGGGGGCGCTAGCTCCACACTAGGCGGCGAAAACACCGGTGACTCAGGGTGAAACTCTTGGCGCGCAAAGGTCCCCCTAGCGGCTCAGCGCCAATCCGACTCCCTCTCCTGAAGCCGGTTATCTATTTGGATCGCCAGGTTAACTAGACCCTCGAACTCGGCTGGAGTTTCGTGAGGGGCGAGATGGTCTTTGATCTCCTCGCCGAGCCCGCTGACGAAGGCGTCCTTCATGGCCGCGGAATTCCAGCCATTGTCGGCGGCCAACGTGCGGAAATCAATGGCATAATTGATCACCCTCCAAGAACCTTTTCTCAATCCGAGCAGCGCCCTGAAAGCTTCGCGAGCCGGGGAGGAGTGATCGAACATGCGGGTGAGTGTTTCCTTGAATACCTGGCAACCTTGACATACCACTGCGCCTCGAGCCCATTCCGCTGTAGCCCACGCCACCACTCTTCCTGAGAGGTGGGAGATCATGAACGCCACCTGAGCCTGTTCAGAGGCGAAGGCGGCTGGATCATTCTGGAAGTGCAGCTCACACAGAACTAAGAAGGAGCGACACTTCCCGGATTTTACCGAAAACTTATCGGGTGGGGCGAGGCCAACGGGACGAGGTGGGAGGGTTACTGGAGGCAGGGTGGCGGCTGGCGGGGGGGACGCCGGCGTGGTCGGCGGAGGTGAAAGCAGTCGCTCCAGACTCACGGTTATCTGGCGCAGCTGCGTGCTCAGCAGATTCACCTGCGCGCACTTGTCCTGTTGAAACAGGTCCTGGCGGTCCGCGAGCTCCTGCACTCTCATGGCTATGGTAGACAACTGGGTCTCATGGGCTTGGATCTGTAGCTCCTGTGACTTAAGCACTTGGCTGATCGGATCCCTCTCCGCTGGGTCCATGTCTGGCCAGATCATAATGTTATGCTGATACCAATAACTGATAGACCCAAATGCAGGACAGACACGACAGGATAAGGTGCAAACAGGGATCCTTTATTATGAACATGGGTAATGTGGTACATGAACACTACGGAATATCGGCTGGATCGTGGTGCGTAGACTGAGATACGTCCTCTCTCTATGATGGCACAAGACAATCTGGCACAGAAAAAGGAATAGCAGGCCTTTTATCCTCCGACAGGAATGCGAAACAGGTGGGATAATCAGGGCAAAGAGCAGAATTTCATTTCTCTCAGATTTCATAATCTCTAACTTAATCCTTAAACTTAAAAAGTCCAAAAATAAACTAAAATAAACTCCAATAAACTCCCATATCTCCAATCTGGCACTCTGATCTGTCAGCAGGTGTTTCCTCTAACTCTCCTCAACCCATTCTGACCAGCAACCTTCACACCAGGGCATTTCATGCTTATGGTCAAAACCATTGTACCACAGAATAATCAATTATCCACAAATATATACATACAATCTTTCCCCCACAAAAAATAATTTTAATACAATCTACATACCATATTTATCCATAAACAATCCCCCCACCCTTATTTCCAAATGCCATAAATATCTATAAACACCTAAAAATACTGAAAACACCCCCATTACTCCACACACTTAACCCCTTCTCGTTTCTGACGTGACAATGGCAAACATTAAAATTTTGTTCATGACTTTCCATCGGGTTTTCTCTCCACTCTAAACCTGGAAGTCAACGCTCGCCTGCAACGTGAGTACTTCGCTACTGTTTTGTGCAATGAAATGTGTGTAAAATGTCCTTAGATCCTAAACATTCAGCTGGCCACTCTAAATGAAAGGCTTCTTGAAAAAGTAAGTACATTTGTTTTCACAGTTGCTGTTTGAATGTCGCTGGACACTTAAGTTTTTCACGTTTTGTTGCCTCACAACCGGGAATTAAAATGAATTGTTTGAAGGTCATTTCATTTACAGAACATGCCTACAACATTAAAGATGTGATTTTTCAAACAACAAATAGGACAAAATAACAGAAAACTTCAGCGTGCATAACTATTCACTCTCCTAAAGTCAGTAATTTGTAGAGCCATCTTTTGTGGCAATTACAGCTGCAAGTCACTTTGGATTAGTCTCTCTGAGCTTGCCACATCTTGCCACTGAGATTTATGCCCATTCCCCAAGGCAAAACTGCTCAAGCTTCTTCATGTTGGATGGTTAGCTCCTTCATTTTTGATGGTTTCCGCTTGTGAACATCAATCTTCAAGTCTGACCACAGATTTTCAGTTGGATTGATGTCTGGGCTTTGACTAGGCCATTCCAACACGTTAAAATGTTTCCCCTTAAACCAATCAAGTCTTGTTTAGCAGTATGCTTTGGGTAATTGTCCTGCTGTAAGATGAACCTCCATCCCAGTCTTAAATCCCAGGCAGACTGAAACAGATTTTGCTCAAGTTTATCCCTGTATTTAGCACCATCCATCTTTCCCTTGACTCAAATCAGTTTCCTAGTCCCTGCTGCTAAAAAACATCCCCACATCATGATGCTGCCATCACCATGTTTCACTGTGGGAATAGTGTTCTTGTGGTGATGGGATGTGTTGGGTTTGTTCCAGACATAGTGTGTTCCTTGGTGGCCGAAAAGTACAATTTTAGTAATAATATCTGACCAGAGCATCTTCCTCCATACATTTTATGCAGTTTTCCACATGCCTTTTGGCAAACTCAAAACATGCCTTCTTATTTTAAACACTAAATAATGGCTTTTTTTCTGGCCACTCTTCCATAAAGCCGTGTGTACGGCTTATTGTAGTCCCATGCACAGATACACCAGCCTCTGTTGTGGAACTCTGCAGCTCCTTCAGTGTTACCTTTGGTCTATGTGCTGCCTCTCTGATTTATGCCCTCCTACCCTGGTCTGTGAGTTTTGGTGGGTGGCTTTGGATTTGGATATTTTTTATAACCCAACCCTGACTTGTACTTCTCAACAACTTTTCCCTGAATTGTTAGGCAAGCTCCTTGGTCTTATTGGATGAAGTGATGCCTCTTGCTTAGTGGTGTTGCAGCCTCTGGGGCCTTTCAGAAAAAGTGTGTTTATACTGACAGATCATGTGACAGATTGCACATAGGTGGACTTCACTAAGTATGTGACTTCTGAAGGTAATTGGTTGCACGTGTGTATGTACTGCAGCAATGCAAAGTTATGTCACAGTTATTGCAGAGGAGGAGTGTGTTGCATGATAACAATGAGTGGGGGGCAGAGACATGGGTGCTGATCACTCAATAGCCTCACTGAATGAGGATAGAGGCTAAGGACTGATCTGGTAGTTGTATTGCAAATGGATCTGTATCTTCTCCCAGAGGGCAGCAGGTGTCACAAGTGATGTGCAGGGTGATGTTGATCACACAGGATGTTCTGCACACGATATAGGCAGCAAGTGGTGTGGATGGTGCTGAACTCTGGCAGACTGGTCCCCCTGATTCTAAGTGCTATTTTTAAACACCCTCTGGAGTGCCTGCTGCTTAGCCACACGGCAGCTAGAGAACCACACCAGGAACGTGTTGGTCAAAATACTACCGATAGCACAGAGGTAGAAGTTAATCATGTTTCTTTAAGTTGTTGAGGGATGTTGGCACTCTACCGTTTCCTCAGTCAGAAGAGATATTATTGGGCCTTTCCTACAGCTGAGTTGACATTAATTCCCCAGAACAGGTCCTTCATCTCAGTCACACCGTGAAACTTGAAGTTTGACCCTCTCTCCACCACCCCACTTCCAATGGTCAGTGGAGCAGGTATGGATTGTTTCTTTTTACGGAAATCCACAATCATCTCCTTGGTCATTTTATGTTGAGGGCCAAGTTGTGATTTTCACACCATGATGCCAGATGTTGTACCTCAATTCCATAAGCTGGTATTTGTGAGAATGATGGAAGGGCATGGCACCTTGAACGGGCTAGTCTTTAGTCTAGCCCACAGCCCAGCCCGCTTGCTTCTCTTCTGCTTGTGCTCCCAGGGTCTCCTCCTCCGACTTGCTGCTGTAGGGGGCCCAGTAGGTGGTCTGGCAATCTCGTGAGCGACAAAACAGTCAGCTGGTAGATGGTATAAGGCTGAATTAAGTTTCAGGATTGCTTCACAACTGTCTGAGAAGAAAAAATGCACACATCACATCCAACTTCTCCCAAAAACAAACATCTGTCTTCATCTTGGGTCTCTCAGGCTGTCCACAGATAATGAAAGTCAGACAACTGTGTGACCTAGTGATAAAGGAAAAGCACCTCCAGTAGTCAACAGCAAAGAGGACTTTCAAGTCCAGCACAACTCCAAAATACTCACCAGACTCAAACTTTGCACAAGACCAGATAAACCAGGCTTACCAAATGGAACCTTGTGATGAAAGTTGGAGACATGCACTGCCCAACACTGATTATCTGATTTCTAACCACACACCCACAAAAAAGCAAGGCCAACCACTCATACCATGGGAGCAGTGAAGAACATAGATTCCCATATGCTCAGTGGAATTCATCATTTAGCTCACATTGCAACCACTCGGCTAAATAGGAAGAAGTAGAACTTTAACTTTTAACTGACTTTCTTTAATGTTGTCTCACCCACAACACAAGAAACTTCAAGAGAAATAAAACTATCATGGCACCTAGACACATACAAGTGATGGACAGTCCTTGTCAAAACTTTGCTGGCAGAAAAGTGGGGATGAGAAAAAACTCACTGGTCCATTAATTTGTTGTTAAGTTGTTTTTCTTTCTTTTTATTTTACTTTTTTTTCTTTCGGTTTTAGTATTTTTCTTTTTTTCATTTAAAATAGTAAGACCTGAGATGACCAAAAAGAAGAGAAGGAAAAAGATACGTTTTAGTAGTGGTAGACCGATTCAGTAGATGGGTGGAGGCACAGCCCACAACTAAGAGCGATGCTAAGACAGTAGCAAAATTTCTGTGCAGAGAGGTGATTCCTCAATTTGGTAAGTTCAGACAATGGTAGCCATAACAGAGGCTCTATGCATAACACACCATTTGAGGTGCGTTTTTCACCCACAGTCACAAGGGATGGTTGAAAGGGCGAATGGAGTGCTAAAGGAAACAGTAGCTAAGATTTGCTTGACCACCAAGTTAAACTGGGTTCAGGTGTTACCATTAGTGCTCATGAAAATGCATTCTCAGACCAACAGAAATACACATATAACACCACATGAGATGCTCATAGGGAGGCCAATGCCAGTGGCATTTACACGGGGACCCTATAAAGGCCCGGCCCTGGAGCAGCTAGAAGGTGAAATGGCGAGCTATGTGAAACATTTAATGCAAATACACAGAACTTTGTATTCACAGGTCAGTGCAGCCACACACGGGGCGAGAGTGGAGCAGGAGGAACTTTGTCAAGTGGAACCAGGAGACTATGTCTTTATCAATTATTCAAAAGAAAGCTCTGGAAACATCCATGAAAAAAAGGGCCATTTAAAGTGGTGTTGGCAACATCAACAGCAGTCAAGGTAGAGGGCAGAGAACATTGGTATCATTTGAACCATTGTTGCAGGGCTGCTGGAAAAGGACCCAAGTGTAAAGAGACATGCTCGAGGCTGATACAACTCGCCCAGTCAGGTGACGACACTGACCTGGAGGACACCAACCAGCCGGAGGCACCTGCCTTCAACACACAGGGAAAGGGAAAATAACCCCTAAGGAAGGTAAAGCCACAAGTAGAAGAACGTGGCGGACAGATAGTGGAGCCTGAGAGTCCACTCAAGCCTGATCATGAACCAGTAGTGCACCAGTTCTCTAAGGGAATAGAAACAATATCGGGGTTACTGGACGTGCCCCGACCAGGCCCATCAGGGCACAGGCCCAGACCAGGCCCATCAATGTACGAGCCATTTATTATAGCTGCCACAGGTGACTTAACTATGATAGACGCATTGGACCTGACTCAGGGATACACAGACGAATCAGAATGAAAATTAAAGGGGCGGGACAAAAGGCAGTGCCTACCCTAGCATGCCAGCCACTGCCACTGATGCCATATGCCCTGCTAATTATGGCGGCTATAGGATATATACTAATGGTAGTAATAATTAGGAAATGTGTTCAAATGATGACCATGCCATACAGACCAGCCAAACCAGCCTCCACAAATGTGACTCAAGAAAACTTCACAGCTGCCGTAAGAATCAGTCAAGTAGGCCACACACCAGCACTAACCAACCACTGTGGTAAGAATGGCACCAGCACACAAAACTGCACTTGGGTGAAGCCCCACATCAAAAAGAATTGGCGAAACAGTAAAATTATTGGGGTGACCTGGGGCCCGGAGGACCACCCTCGGCCCCCACCTAGAAGACACAGAAATTTCGATATTGAAGCATTCAATAAGAGCGTGAATGAAGCCATGGAAAGGAAAAGAGCTCTACTGGTAGCTGCCAGACTGTGACAGATAAAGAGGTACATGGAAGCAGACACCACTGCCATATGGATATGGCACCCCAACATAGTTTCATAGTTTCATCTGCCCTGTAGAAATAACAGGCAGACTCAGGTCCACGGCCTGGTCAGTGTGTCTCAAAAGGGGAGTCGGTGACAGAGGGATACCCAATGGCGTGCAGGTCAAACTAGCCTGGAATGCCATGGCACAGGGAGTCATGATAATACCACTCCCTTGGACAGCCGGCAACGTGCTAGTACCAGGCACCCCGCAAGGGGACACCGAGGAAGAGATGACTGAAGAATTAAGTGAGGTACATGAGGAACAAGGCCCAGAGGTTGATTTGTGGCAAAGGGCCCGAGCGAACGGGTGGTACCAGTGGGCCAATTACACAGCAAACGAGTGGACAGATGGAGAGGGTGACTGCCTGCTGTACGAAAGCTAGAACTGGTCCCATTTCCCTACAACACTGAAACATGCATGGAGTTTAGTGATGCCCTCACAGAAGCCCACGGACTTAAGGTAGTGGGGAAACAACACGTGGGCAGGATGTCGGAAACTTCACGGGACAGTGCAGAAGACTTTGGTACATCACCTATATGCCATTCTCAACGACCACAATCGATGACACCTGGGGGCTACTAAAAGTACAAAACTGGACCAAGGTTCTAATGGGGTGGCGCATGCAGATACCGCCCATCCTACAAAGGCAAACGGTTCCCCTGGCTGACATTTGGTGGCTGTGTGGAGGAATGAAACTGAGAGCCTCACTACCCTTAAACTGGTCTGGATTGTGCACCAGGGTCACAACAATGCTTTATTAACTACACGGATGATGCCCTGCGGGCATTGGGGCAACAATTATCCACCACCAGCATAATGACTCTGCAGAATAAACAGGCGCTTGATTGGTTAATGGCAAAAGAGGGAGGAGTATGTGCGCTTTTTGACGACCAATACTGCACATACATCCCCAACAATACTGCCCCAGGAGGCTCCTTTTATGTGGCCATGCAAAAAATGAGTGACCTTTGATGCAAGGTGAAGAAAAATGAGGGTGGATGGCTTATAAAAATGGCAATGCATGTAGATGTAGTTTTAGTGGTCCTCGTTTGTTGCGTTTTCCTGCTTGTGTGAGGGTTGTGTATCCAGACAACAGTTAAACACATGAATGTGCTTGTGTATTCTCCCAATAAGGATTGTACTCTGCCCCTCATAACAGACATACTAGATGATGCTGTTGACAAGGAATCAGAGACTGGTGGTCTGATCCAAGACTCTACCTGCCTTGTCCTCAACGACTTAGTATATTATGACTAGAAACCTTCGTAATTACTCTACAAGTGTTTGTCTTCTATGCTGCTTTATTGTGTATTATCTTTCATCGCTCACTCCTGTCTGGTGTCTGGCTTCTATCTTTATGTCCATGTATATTTTTTATAAGTGTTGTGTCCAGGGCCAATGGCGACTTCCATGTCTGCAATGTCTGCAGTGTGACCATGGCCGCCACAGGTGGAGTACTCAGCCGTGTGCTCAACTGCGACTGGATGAGCAGGGGGCCCTCCGATTGGCCCTGCGCCAGACCATCTGTGAGGCATGCTATGCAGTGCAGGAAGGTCTAATGCTGGCATATGGATCCCAAAAGGATCCATCACCCCACTGGAGAGTTTTCTATCCCTGCTGCACAGACGAAGACTGGATGTGTGACATGGAGATGGTGCGTCCGGTCCATAAAATATTCAACAGGGCTAACTTCTATTACGTCGAAAAGACTTGGCGTGTCCAAACTTACGTCAATGAATGTCACACTGTCTCGTGGACTCTCGTTGACTGTGCACACTTATAACCTCTGCCGTTCGGTGTCGTTGGCAGAACTGTACGGCACGTTCGCTGCACACAGCTTCCTCATTACCAGTCATATGCTTTAGTCTGCTATAATCCAAGTAGTGACTATCTCACTCTGCAGGTATGTGTTGTGGAGTTCTCACTCAGGACGCCAGCGCATAAGGCTCGACAAGCTCAGGCCACCCCAGAGGGTTGGCTGGTACACTTGGAAACCTAAGGACTCTAAAGTCATCGCTTCACTGTGCTGCAAACTCTTTGTAAAAACGAGACTGTGGACAACATTGCACTCACGGGAACAGATTAATGTGCCCTTGTCAAAGTGGATGTATAGGGCCCACTATTGGTGGTGGTACTGATTCACAATACATTTCTTTTCCTTGCTTTACATTACTTTGCTATTTTGTGTATATGTGTCTGGTGACCCTGGCAAAACCATGCTGTTGCACAAAGCTTGCAGGCAGAGTGGGAATCTTCCCTCGCAATTGCTGCGAGATGGTTTTTCGCCCACTCCTGGTTCACCTTGAGGGGAAACTTTTATGCTGACTTAGTCTATGAATTAGTATTAGGGGAGAGTAGTGGTTGTGTTATAGGTGTTTGGTTGTGTTATGTGTTATATAATAGTGTTATCTAATATATGTTATGTAATGTGTGTTATATATGAATAAGTACAAGTATGAAGTATGAATATAATAGAAATGTTGAACTGTAAGAAAGTTTCTCTCTGCTGTTTGTCTGTGTCCGCTGCAACAAGTCTAGGAACGTTCCGGAGCAAAGAACAACAAACCACACGAGTCAAATCAAGTCTGGTTTATTCTTGGGTTGCTCAAAGTACTTAGTT
>JAQMYF010054099.1:4158-19018 GCA_030014195.1 Neosilurus mollespiculum | reverse complement strand
CTGCATGTTTTATTTATGGTCTTATTCTTAGTTAATTCTGCAACAATATTAAATAAGTATTTTGGATTATTTTTGTTGTCTTCTATTAGATTTGAGAAATATATTGCTCTAGAAGCACTAAGAGCTTTTTTATATTTAAAGAGACTCTCTTTCCATGCTAGTTGGAATACCGTTAATTTAGTTTAACACCATTTTCGTTCTAATTTCCGGGTGTTCTGTTTAAGTGTGCGTGTATCATCGTTATACCAGCATGCTGTGGTAACGTTTGCGCGGGGTTTGGCTCTCTTCTTCTCTTGCTCCCAGTGCCCAATCTCAACACAGCACACATCAAAAACACTCTAGCGGTCATTTACAGCAATCTTCTAGAAAATCCACAATTCTCTTACAAATTTACCGATAAAATGTATAAAACAGACTATATCAAGGCTAAGTAAATAAAATACAGCAGCCTTAACCCAATGTTGTACTTTAGGGCGTTACATCCACCCGCCATTAACAGGCATGAGTCTCTGCATGTCAACTCATATTCAAAACTCAAAACATATGTCAGGGGGTTATTGTCAGTCAGAACACTAAACTCCACTCCATAGGGGTAGTCAGTGAATTTATCTGTGATTGCCCACTTGAGGCTGAGGAACTCAAACTTGTGAGTGGGATACCTGCATTTGCCGTTGGATAACCCTCCACAATAAGATCATCTAGGAATACCAGCACCTCTTTGTGATTTAACAAGTCCATACACTTTTCCATGACTCGCTGGAAAGTGCTTGGAGCATTAGTTACTCCTTGTGGCATCCTATTGTACTCCCAAAAACCCATGACTGTAACAAAGGCAGTCTTATGTTTATCTCCCTCCTCCATCTCCTCTTGATAATAAAAGCATAAGCATAAGCACCCTTGATTGAATTGAAAGCATAAGCATCCTTGATTGTCTGGCTGTTCAGTTTTCCTTGATTGTCTGGCTATTCAGTTTTCTGTAATCCAACAATCAGTGAAGCAAATGTACTCTCTGACTCCCTTATGAAGCTGGCATCATATAGCTCTTTCAGATGAAGATGGACTGCCTCGTAATCAGATGGGTGGATGTGTCTTGCCCACTGTTTGAAAGGTGTTGGGTAAGATTAGGTTTAGGTGCTTTACTGCAGTTGAGACCATAGTCATGTTCTCCTCTGGCAAAGACTTCAGTAATTAAATTCAACCTCCTGGTAATCCCATCTTTCCATTCTTCTGACAAAGGTGAACTGGCAAACCCAAACTCGATTAAGTTTTCAGGGTTCACTTGCAAAAGTGTGAAACACTGTGCATTATCGCTTGTCTGTTTGAGTCTTGAGATTTTACTTTACAGTCATTGGTGGAGGTTAATGAAGAGAAGGACAAGGGTATTGAGAGCTCTGACCAAGTTCGATGGGCTGGAACTATGCTGTCATGTGCAGATTCAATCTTGAGGAGGATGGGAACTTAAAAGGAAGTCTGACATGGACTTGTCATTATATAAATTCATAATACTAAACCACCTGGTAGACTGGATTTGGCAGGGGGGTCCACCAGGAGAGGTGCACCAGGAAAAATGGGGAAATGTCTTACACTGCCATTCAATGCCATTTTCTTTCCAGCTGGAATGACTATGGCTGTCTTGGGCTGTAATTTTACTCTCCCTACATGGCCATCTTCTTGTGCCCTCCATAGGTAGATGCTCTGCAGATGTGAGGCATACTCACAGTATGGTGAAATTGTTGCTCTTCCATTAAAGCCTTCATACAGGATTTCGAGGGTATTTGTGCTAATGAGGACTGGAACATCTACACTGGTTTGAGGATCAGGCACAACTAGAGCTAGGGTTGTGATCACCTTAGGCTCCCCTGTAAAATGCTCTGGGAAAGCTATATCAACTTCAAAACAGCCCAGGAAAGGACCAAGTTGGCCTGCAGCTCCTATGTGCAAGAGGTCCTCTATAGGAATAATGGGGTGAGAAGGTAAGTGGGTTTCATGGAAGGATTGAGTCATGGTCATGACCTGAGAGCCACAGTCCATTAAACAGTTTTGCTGAATTTCCCCAACTGTAACTTTGGCTACATGTCTTGATTCAACCAATCTTCCTGTACACTGATGTGCTGTAGCCGTAGCTTGTTGGCAATTGGTTTCATATTTCCAATTTGACTTGTGACCCTTTTCTGTGTCCTTGGTTCCAGTATGTCCCATTACTGGAACCTGCTCCAGTTTAAAGGCTGTCTTGTCTTTTCCTCATCCTGTTTAGTCTGAGTTCTGTGTATTTTTGGTTTACAAGAGCTTTCATAGGCTTTTCACAGTTCCTAGCAATGTGGCCATCTTCCCCACACTTAAAACAGAACCAGGCCTTAGGTTGAGGTCTTGGAGTGGGTGTGCTCTGTGGCATCACATGGTGAGCTTGTACTTCAACTACTGGTGCAGGTGAGTTATTAGTCGTTATAGCAGCTTTGAATCTATTTTTTTTCTTTGCTGGATTTCTTGCTGTTGAGCTGCATCTGCAGCTGAGCCACCTGTTTTCTCAAGCTTTCAGTTTCAGAGATGTATGACTGTAGTATGCAGGCACTGGAATTATCAGGGGAGACATCAGGTGCAGAGTGAAGGCTTATATTAGGCTTGGTCTTGGAGGAGCCAAAGTGACACTGCATACCGTCAAGTTTAAATGCTCTCTGGTCCTCCCTTGTACGTAACTGCAGTAACATCTCTGCAAAGTTGGGAAGTGTTTCATTTTTAAGCTCTTACCGTAATACTAGATTGTGGTCCCAGAGACCACACTTGAACTGCTTCAGTAGGTGTTGGTCTGCATTCACCTGTTTTGCACCACCTCTCTTCACAGTGGTGCACAAAATACTCTGCAGTTTCTGTAGGTAATCAGATGGCTTTTCCCCTGGGTTCAGATTAGTATTCAGGAACCACACAAACACCTCCTCTCTGTCCTCCACAAGCTCATATGCAGAGTGGAGGAGCTGCAAATACTGTCTGGGATGTGCAGAAGTACTGAGTTGCCTAACCACGTCTGAAGCTGGGAGAAGCAAGCTCTCCAGTATCCTTCTTCATTGCATATCAACCGAAAGACAGTCATCATTAAACATCAACTCAGCATGTAAGGACCATGTCTCATAATCTGCCTCACCTGGGGGCTTAGGCACAAGAGAATGTCCTCATCCATTTCTTTTTAACTGCACCTGGTTCATTTAGTTTGGGCATCATAGCAGTTGTGAGGAATGGGAGGAAGTTACTGTGTTCATACTTTTTCTTGCTTCTGCATACTACAGGTGTGGTGCTGTGGTCTGAGTGGGCACCATTATGAGAGTCATTGCTGTCACTGGGGACAGTAGATGATGTAGGCGCTTTAATGCGATCCACCTGCCACTTTACACTTGGGTTAGTCGCATTCATTATTTCCATAGGGAGAAGTGGTTCAATATTGGCTCATGCAGTGCCTGACTTGAAGTAAACCACCTAAAGGTCCTATGTTTTGCTCTCTCCTTATCCCAGCCACTGGGCCATATTTCTTAAGGGAATATATAATGTCCTGATCTGCATCACCACTGGTAATGCTAGACAGGCACACAGACAGTTGATCAACATCTACCTTTTTTTCCCCTTTTGCTTCAGTCCAGTTAGAAGGGGTAAAAAGAAAACAATTTACAATGGGAACAATCATATAAATAGGACAGAAATTTTCTGTGTTCAAAATGACAAGCTTGTAGTGTATGCTTAATCTATATGTCCTTCACTCCTGGCTAGCTCATCAAAGAGAGGACATGTAACACAGTCAGAATAACACTTACTTAACTGATAATGAGCTTGTCTACTATACATTCAGGTTCGATTCAAGGAGCGAGGGGGTCAGCCAGTTCAAAGAAATTGACACAGAAATATTTTTTTAACAACATAAAGTGATATCGCATTCTCTGATTCAATATATGCAAAATGAAAAAAAAAAAATAGAAATAATAAAAAGGTCCTTTCCCAGCAATGAATTGCTAATATTTGTCCCATCACAGCAGCAGTGCTCTTAAATGTCTTTGCCCCTCAAAGTCCAAACCGTACAAATATAGTCAGTGTATGTTTGTGCTACCTGGGTAGAGTGTGCATGTGTTTGTGTATGTTGTGCGCAGAGATTCCAGCTTATCCGTTCCATGGGAGAAATCTCCATGATGAACATGAAGATGAAGAATGCTGGATACTCCTTACCCCACCTCGTCTCAGAAAGGAATCCTCGCCAAAGTCAATGCTGTCTCCCTGTAGACTAACAACAAGGAAAAAACCAATCTGCCATAGCAGGGAATAAATCAGTTAATAAAAAATTACAACTTTATATCTTTTCCCCCAACTCAAAGTGCAATTTATAATACTGAACACATTTTAGAAATGAATAATGAATTATTTCTTCTGACATCAAGCACCATGCCTACATTATAGTCAGCATTAATTTTAACTGTATCAAATCAACAGGTTACACAACCCTTATCACTATTCCTCATGATTTCTGTTTCTCATTCACATTTTACATACACTTCACCCTCAATGTCCCGGATTATTAGGGGGAGAGGCTGTTCGGGAACCTTAAAAGTCCCACCATCGCTAATGTCCGGGGTCCTAAACCTTTTCCGGACATTTACCATAATCTGTCCGGCAATCGCTATCATTCAGCAGCAGTCCCAGACTTTTACAACACTTATCCAAAACTCAATACAAAATATTGTGTTTCCACAAACTTAAGGAGCGTATCAGTACATTCTTTTATCACATTCATTTTAAATGTGGGTACCGGCTTGTCGTCATTGTCTTTACTTTCACTTTCACTTAGCTCTCCTGTCACTGATGCATCTGTTCATCAGACATTATTTCGTGCCCCTTGGCTGCTTCATTTTCATCCATCCACTCAGACGGGAACGGGCTGGACAGGAGGGAAGTTTGAAAATCATGGCTGACCCAGACTTCCATCATCGATTCCTTGTACAAGCATTTTTCCGGCAATACCAAATAATGTCCGACAGTGGAATTTGTACGGGAGTCTGAAATCTGGGAAATAGGGGTACAGAAAATCAAGGGTGAAGTGTACTTTAATTTGTAAACATATTTATGCAGTTTAAATTATTCCAAAAAATGAAATGTAATACACTGTTGTCCTTATGAAACCTATCCAACCTATAATGTAAACAAGCTATGAACATCAGCCCCACATAAAGTACAATAATTAACTTTCAAACATCAAGCATGGTGCCCTAATATAATGCAACAAAAATACCATTACTCTCTCTTAAAAATGAAAGCATTACCAAAGCATAAAGTCAGCCTATTCTTACAAACAACATTTCTACAACCTCTCCATTTAACTCTGATTGGTTTTTGAATAAAATAAAAAATTAGCCATTCTGGTTAGCACTTTAGCAACGTAGCATTCTAGTGGCTAATTTACATACTGAATTAACACACTCATCGGCGTTCACGTCATGTATTACTCAAAGGAATAAATTCCCCGGTCAAACAGTCTTAGACTCTCTCTTAAAAAAAAAATCAAGAACAACTTAGGAAGCTCTTACACTATATTAAACACCATTTATCAATTAATCCTTGGTAGCATCAACTTGCATGCTGTGATCACGTTAGTGCATGGCTCGGCTGTCTTCTTCACTTGCTCCCAGCGCCCAATGCAGTATCTCAACACAGCACACATCAAAAACACTCTAGCGGTCATTTACAGCAATCTTCTAGAAAATCCACAATTCGCTTACACATTTACCCATAAAATGTATAAAACAGACTATTAAGACTAAGTAAATAAAATACAGCAACCTTAACCCAATGTTGTACTATGAGGTTACATCCACCCGCCATTAATTGGCATGAGTCTCTGCATGTCAACTCACATTTAAATATCAATCAATGGACTTATGAAAGGGTAAGGTGAAGAGCTTGGGCAAATCAACGGCTTCTGTAAAAACCTGATCAAGGCTGTGTAGTATAGATTGCATGACCAGAATCAAGTGGTTTCCGAGAGATTTGTAGGCTAATCTGTCAGGCTGTCTTCTAATTCTGGTTGGCCATCCGACTTCTGGTTCTCCTTCATCCTGAGCAGAATTGATATCAGTCAATCCAATCTCCTCTCCCTGTGTACTTTATGGGGTTACACAAGATCTACACAAGTATGGTTTGATGTTATACTGGAACCACTAACCAATGATATACAAACACTGGAAAACTAAGGGATAAGTCTTCCATTTGCTGAGGAGCTGGTATATGGTACAATCTCACAGATAACTGAAGATAGGAATACACACAATTCTTGGTTTTAATCATTCAGTAGCCATCATTTCTGTCACCTCTGTTTGAGTGAGAAGAAGGATTCTTAAATGGTATACAGTGAGGATGATCCTAAGATGATCATTCGTGGAAAAGATGTGTTTGAAATGCATTGCCAGTCTCTCCATGAAAACCCAAAATTGAAGTCGTTTTATGGTATGAAAAAAAATCTATACTTAATTCACTTAAGTATTTCCATGTTTGTAACAACTACAATAATATAATGCACGATCTTCTTGAGGATGCAGCTCAGCACGAGATCAAATTGCTTTTTGAATATCTCACACAACACTTCATGTCAGAACAGGACTTGCTTTCCAGGATTTATAGTTTTGATTATGGATTTTTTTAACAAAAAAAAAAAAAAAAAAACATCCCCAGAGATTATTTTGGAAAGTGCTTGCAATGGCATTGGCTTGAATTCTTTTCAGACACGGTATCTTGTGAGAAACATCTCACTGTTGTTTGGTGTTTATGATTTAAATAAAACAAAACAATGTTTAATATATTACAATTTTTTAGCATCTGTCAACAGCCATTATTGTTTTTATATGGTTTTAGTTGTTGTCTGTCTGAGTCTGAATCAGTCTGGCACTGAGCTGATGATAACTGGAGACTGTCAAACTTTTAGTTAGCAGGTAATTTGTGGCTGTATTTTAACTGGTTCCTGTAGACTTCCCTCGGGGTGCAGACCCGATTTACAGATGACCGCAGATGACCGTTCACCTGGGGCTTTTCCTGAGCCTGCGATGAAAAACGGAGTTGGCTAGCTGGATGTGGTGTGAGTAATGCCTTTTACTGCATTCCCTGCCTGTTGTTTCAAAGTTCCGGCACTGAAATGTTGTGGACATGGACTGGTATAAGAGACTTAAAGTACCTTTTAGAAAAATATAAACTGCGCGAGAATAGCAGGAGCCATCTGGGTAGACACTCCTAAAAATCCTCATCACCACACCTTTGACCACAGCAGAAGCTGAGTGGTGCTTGATTTTTACTTTAACAGAATTAAAACTTTTCTCAGAAACACAGTGGTCCAAGAGAGACTGAATGCATGAAAAGAGACTGGTGACTGAGATGGCTGACTTTAACCAGAAAGTCATAGAGAAATTTGCAGGACAGAATAAAAGAAGGGTAAAATTTATGTTTAAGTAGTGCCATTGGCCAATGGTTAGACAACATTACAGAGCTGTGTTGGTTTGAGATTTGAGATGTGTTTTGTTTTTAGTTTTTCTGCTTAACTAGCTTCCATTTATTTTTGGTATTTTTTTAAACATGTAAATCCATGGGAGAAACAGCCTTTATTCATAATAAAACAGGGAACAAACCCTGATTAAATCTGTAGCATACATTTTCCTTCTTATTAACTCTGTAACTATGTGGACATTATAGTGGCTTTCAGGTGTGCAGTGCCAGGATAAATTCCATCCCACACCCCACAAACTTCCACAAACAAATTTTACAAACTTAACCAAACCACTAGCTAAAAAGCAGCAGATGTTTTAAATATTTTTCCCTTAGAGATGAGAATGTAGTCAACAATGACGTGCTAGAAATGATCTTGTCAAATGATGTGTTCACAACCAGTTGGGTTAAAGCTGATGTTGTAGAACAGAAAGCTTAAGTTTTAGTTAGTCATACCGGAGTCCCTGTTTGCACCAAGCACTAATAAACTCTTCTTTTACCATTACACTGTTGTGTAGGGGGTTGTAGAAAAATTCTTAGATTTCTCCTTAAATTAATTTTACTATGTAAAGCTGCTTTGTGACAATGTCAATTGTAAAAAGCGCTATACAAATAAAACTGAATTGAATTGAATTGAATAAGATAAATGACATTCTCTTCATGTTTTCTTAGTTTTACAGTGATTCTCAAGTGATTCTCAAGAAAAGATTTTAAAGGATCTTCAGTCCCAGATCTTCCATGGGAAACTGTTTGCTATCTGCCGAGTTGTTGTAATAGGCTAGACCATGCCACACACAAACAGGAGAAGAATATAACGCTTTAAAATCTGGCAGATAGTGGCTGTAAGGACAACTAGAGTTAACCTGATCCGTGACTTAAGAGTTGCAAAGCATGCCTACGGTCAGAAAGTGCTTCTTCTATGACCCCTCAAAACACCAGACGAATGTGGCAGGGTATTCAAGTCATCAGAGACTATAAAGCCACCCCTCTTGCCCTGCGAGATCACCATAAACTTTTTTTAAGGAGGGTTGAAGCACTTAACACCACCCCTGTGAGGATATCTATTCCTCACCCTGATGAGCAACCAATGAGTCTGAAAAGACTAAACCCTCAGAAAGTAGTGGGCCCCTGCTCAAAGAATGTACTGACCAGCTTGCTGGTGTTCTCATGGAAATTTTCAACACCTCACTGAATCAGCCAGTGGTACCATCATGTCTGACGGTGGCTACAATCATAGTGGTGCCTATAGACCCACAATCTCCTCCCTCAATGATTACTGCCCTGTAGCACTCACCTCTATTGTTGTGAAGTGCTTTGAGAGGCTGGTAAAGACCCACCTTCACACCAGAGCTCTAGTAAAGAGAGTTTAGCAGTGCATGCACTGTCTGCGATGACACTATATCCACCTGGGTGCAGCAACTCGCGGATCACCAGGACCGGTTCCAACAGGATGTGTGGGCGCAGGTGAATCAACTGAGCGCACAGCTGCAGCTAATCTCCATGCACCTAGAGCAAATGGCTTCACCTCCGCTCACCACGCTGGCGTCCCCACGATCAAAGGGTGATCGATTATGCCATAGACTTCCGCATGCTGGCAGCCGACAGTGACTCGGCCATCAAAGATGCCTTTGTAAATGGAAAAAGGATTTAAAGTCATGCCTGTCTGTTGATCTGTTCTCTCCTCTCGTGTGTGTGCTTTGATTGCAGGCTCCGCCTGATGATCCCACCTGTTCCCCATTTCCTCCCGAGGATAAAAAGACCGCAATTCTGTGGTCCCGTTGCCAGATCGTCTTGTGCCGTCATAGAGAGCAAGCATTCTCACAGTTCACACCACAATCTAGCCGGCCGTTCATAGTACGGCTTATGTTGTAAGTTGTCTTCTGTTTTCAAAAATAAATCCCCCCGTAGAAATCTACCCTGTTGTGTCTGCCCTGCTTGTGGGTCTGTTATTCCTTGGTGCCAACGTAACATTGTCTAAGTATAAGTCTAACACAAGCAGGCAGACATAACCTTGGTCAGAGGCCAGCAGTAGGACATTTACCACCTTAACAAGTGCTGTCTCTGTGCTATGATGAGGAGATAAAAGGGAGGCTTGATATTGGTCTAGTTGGACAGCTGATGGGTCAAGATCAGGTGTTTTAATTCGAGGTTTGATAACTGCTAGTTTAAAGGATTTAGGTGCATGACCAGCACTAAGGGAAGAATCAATTACATTTAATAAAGGCTTGACAACTTCTGGTAATACCTGTTTAAAGAAACATGTAGGTTCTGGATCTCGCACACAGGTTGATAATTTTGATAAGAAAATTGACAAGATTAGTCCTCTCTATTGGAGGGAACTAAAACAGTCTTGTTGCTGATCTGATAGCGATATATTTTTATTTACCATTTTAGTTACTGACATCTGTTAGAGAATACATTTTTGCCAGATATTTTCAATGTTATCATTTACAAGTTCATAACGCTGTCACTGCTATAAATTGATAGGCTGCATGTTTTATTAATGGTCTTATAACTAGGTAATTTTGCAACAATATTAAAAAGTATCTTGGATTTTTGTTATCTTCTATTAAATTAGAAAAATGTATGTTGCACTTGCAGCACTAAGTGCTTTTCTGTAATTAAGGAGACTCTCCTTCCATGCTAGCTGGACTACCCTTAATTTAGTTTGGCACCATTTTTGCTCTAATTTACAAGTATTCTGTTCAGCTTCATGACAAGCCTGAATGGAATTATGGTGTTGACAGCAGAGCTGTAGTCAATAAACATCATCTGCACATAGGTGTTCCTGTGGTCCAGGTGGGAGAGGGCGGTGTGCAGAGCTAGCTCTGTGGATCTGTTTGTCCTGTAGACAAACTAAAATGGGTCAAGTGTAACAGGCAGAGATTATGTGATATGAGCTTTGACTATACATTCAAAGCACTTTATAATGATGGAGGTGAGTGCTACTGGGCGATAGTCATTGAGGCAGCTCACTTTAGGTTTCTTTGGGACAGAGACGATGGTATATAATTAATTATAATTATATTATATATATATATAATATATGGTATATTATATATAATAATTATATTAATCATATTTATTATAATTATTAGCAATCATAAGTATTATTATTATTATTATTATTATTATTATTATTATTATTATTATTATTATTATTATTGTCCTTGCAAATAAATCATGTAATGAAATATATTCACTGTATTTTCTTATCATTTATTATTTGTCACTTGTAAAGTGTTTTTAATGAACTGGATTGTATTAATCATGTAAATCTTTGCCATTTCACTCACTTACATTAGTTTAAAACTTTATTTAACCATAGCTAAGTGATGTGATTAGAGGTCATCCTTGTCAAACAATTAAGGAGGCAATGATGATCGAGTTTTCAGCAACAGGAGATGATTAGGTGTGAATGCCTCCAAATCATTCAGGTCACTTGATGCCATTGTGATTCATCAGCTGTTAATGATTGACTCTGCCTCATATCACACTGTATTAAAGCTCTCTTCATTAAGAACTTGTTTTTCACAGTGGAGTTCAACACCTTTCTTATTGATCTTATCTACCTTTCCCATGCTCCAAATGTGAAGCAGTGGGAGGGATAAATGTTCACTTGACCCCATGTTGATGAATTTGTAAGGAATTCCAGTCTACAATGGCTACCTTCAGCTCACAATTGGTGGCAACAAGATTTGTCCTGTTATTTGAGTGAATCTCCTTCACGTGTCCTCTCCGCGCTATGAAACGCCGGCTTGCATTTATGCACTAATCTGTGTCTAATGACAAGACCAGCTCCATGCGCACTGCTCGAACAGCTAAACAAGTGAATATAACTCCATATCTTTTTAAAAGGGATCTTCCATGTTTTACCTCAAATGGTGCAAAATAAACCACATCAACTGTGGTGAAGGGTGGACCATCTGGCATTACTCGCTCTTGTGTAAGATCTGTCATTAGTTGTTTTTCAGCATTTCCATATAATTGCCAACATGTCACACACTTTGCAACAACCTTCTGATCACAGTGTTGGCACTAGGGATCCAAAACTTCTGTCACAATTCAGAAAGCATGTGATTGCACCCTCTATGCCCTGTGTTCTCAAAAAACTGTGGGAGGACCAGACTAGCAATATAAAAGCCTCTAGACAAGATGACAGGCTGCTTACTATTTTGTGGCATAGCTGTCTGACTCAGCCTTCCACCAACTCACAACAGATCACCCTGAAGGAGGGGGTTCAGCTTGTACAAATGGCTACTTCGCACTTCACAATGTCCCTTCTGAAATCTCTGAAATCTGAAATCTCCTCACAGAATTTCTCTTTCTGACAGAATCTGATCATTCAGTTCAATCAGTTTTATTTGTATAGTGCTTTTTATAACTGACAGTCTTGCTTTTCATAGTAAAAAAAAAGCAGCTTTACACAGTAAAACGACTTATAAAAACGAATTTAAACATTTACACATTTCTTCTACAAACCCTACATATCCCTATTGAGCAAGCCCACGGTGATGGTGATAAGGAAAAACTCTGGTTGATCCAGGTCTGAATCTGAAATTGGTGTATGTTTAAAACTTGCCTTATACTTGCTTTATACTTTTCAGTATGGCTTTGAATCAGCTGATGACCACTGTCTGTGCTGTTATTCTTATTGGTTGCACACAACTCTATGGTTTTGACAGAGATTCCAAAGTAAGGCTTCAAGTTAAAAAAAAAAAATGCCACAGTTCGCTTCATCCATGATGAAAAGTTCTTCATTCTCTCGAATAGAACATTTTCTTTCACCCTTATAGTGTTTACTGTGACTCTTTTGATCTCAGAATCATCTGAATTGATGTCTGTGTAGCCCAATGGAGCGTTGGGCCAATACCTAACTGGACTGCAAAGAAAATCTGGTCCAGACACTGAATTAATGTTCTTCATGAATTCATCCACTCTTTGCCTTACAGAGGTGTAGTCAGCCAGATTCTTGTCTGTGCTGATGTGTCTCCACTGTTCTACATCAGAGCCTTTCAAAATAACTGAAACCCTGTTTGCCACAAACATGTGGAAACGTGTGGCCTCATACTGAAAATACTTGAGTACCACTGTACTTTCAGTCCAAAGATCGACTCTGCATGAGCCAATTGTAGCTCTCTTCTCAAGACACCTTCCATTTTCACAGCTACTGTAGCAGCAGTGAATTCTACACAGGGTATGTTTGGAGGCCTAAGGAACTCTAGACTTGCCCATCATTAATGCACAATGCATCTTCTTGTTCATGTTGTGCAGAAGAAGGTAACTGACTGATCCATATGCATCCTCACTTGCATCCACAAAGTGATGGAATTGCACAAATGTACAGTCTCCAAATTCTACAGGCTTGAGACATCTTGGAACTGAAAAGTGTTCCAAAGTGGAAAGACCTGCTAACCAGTCAGACCACTGCTTCATTGCATGCTTGGGTACACTGTCATCCCACCCAATCTCTAGTCTGTACAATTTCTGCAGGATAGTCAGGATAGGCAATATCACAGGTGCCAGAATGCCTAATGGATCATAGACTGAATAAAATCTCTGATGGTGATCTTAAACTTGTGTCTGACTCAACACACCAACTGAAACCAAGGGTGGCCTTTCCAGAGGAAGTTCATCATGATCCAGGTCCAGAGTTACGCATCAAATGAATCTTGGTCATTTCTGTTTCACTGTGTTTGTTATCAACATCTTTAATCAGCTTGAACAGCTAATGGAAGATGTTGATAACAAACACAGTGAAACAGAAATGACCAAGATTCATTTGATGCTTGACTTAACCTGTACAATTTTTCCTTAAGGGCCTTCTCTGTCATTTGTGGTTCTCTTATTCCACTTGTTCTTTAAAACCTTCATTATTTATTAGAAAAATTTCCAAAATTAGCATTATTAGTTTTTTTTCACCATAATTCTTTCCATTCACATAAGGTTAATTACCTTCCATAGACCATGTCCATGAGACTTGTACCCTAAGGCACATAGGCAAGAGCATAAGGTTTTCTGATTAAAAATGTAGGTTATTTTCCACTGAACCAAGTTCTAAATAGAGTGTATGACTGATGGGTGTTTAATATCCAAGGGACTGTTTTCCAGTTGAATTGCCTTTTTAAAAGATTACATTTTTACAAACTTCACAGTCAAGCTAAATAAATTGCAATTTACACAGTCGGAAAACCATGAGACTTCTAGCTTCTTACACTATGCCCCTCTCCTCATTAACTCACCTCTGTTCTCCTCCTGCTTAACATGCTTATTGTTATAACCAAACATCCAATGTAAACAGCACTCATGAAATGCTTAAAACAATTAAATCCAGAAATTAATAATTATCAAATCTTAAAACTCTATTAATAAGTAATGAACTTAATCTTAAAATCTTGAGTTGATTTTCCGTAGAACAGTGCTCGATGCGTCGAAGTCATCAGGGGATGAGCGGGCAACCACGAAACAGGCTTGTCGGGATGAAATTGTAGTACTATTATTTTTCCCAAATACAATATATATATATATATATATATAGAGAGAGAGAGAGAGCATCAAGTATGTCAGCAAGTACATAGCTAGCTTTGAGGGCTCTCTCATTTACCTTTGCATTTATTCTCATAAAAGTTGCCTGTTTCTCTATTTTCACACAGGCGAACAAAATAGTCCATTGGCTTGTTTTGATGGGTGTTTTGTTTGGAGATGGCGTTTAAGCTTGCTCGGCAATATGGTGCTGTTGGATAGCTTCTTGCCACACATCAAACATAACGGAGTCAGTGTAGTTGCATCCCTGGGTGAAAGTAAATCTGAACAAAATGTAGCTTTCGCTGTATTGCCTCGAATGTCTTTGCTTTCTTTTGACCATGACTCATACTCTGGCTTTCATCTGTGTCAGAATTTTGTCCAGGGCCCAGTTTGGAGTTAGCATTTTTCCTTTATAAAAACTTCTCCATCACTGTCTCTGCAACCTGTCGCAGGCAATTAAGCTACCTACTACCTACTGCCACTCACTGGCAAGGAAGAGTATTACATTACTCTGCACAGACACTCAACAATGGCCAATTGGATAATTTCTCACAGTTCACCTGAGATCTCTCATGGCACACTAGTGGTTGAAAATCAACTGAAACACCATACAAATTTACTACATAACCATTACCCTTATTTCTAGCTGCCTGTGATTTGAGTACAAGTACTTCTGTCTTATCATAGTTTTAAAAGAGGAAGTTAGTAAGCATCCAGTGTCTAATGTCCTTTACACAATTTTATTAAGCTGGTGTCTCTCATCTGGCTTTGCTGAAATATATAACTGTGTATTGTTAGTATTACACTGAAAGCTAATACCATGTTCACAAATAATATT
>JAQMYF010053958.1:0-19047 GCA_030014195.1 Neosilurus mollespiculum | reverse complement strand
TTCCTGGAGTAGGTGGTGTCTCTCCTTGCCCTGGGCCTTACTGACCTGGGTCTTAGGGTAATAGCCCAAGCCTGCACAACCTTTTGCTGGGACCTCCACCAATGCCTTCTGCCTCAGGCGTGACTCGGCCTCCTTCTCTGCCCGCCGCTTCCTTCCTGTCCTTAGCTCAATGCCAGCTGATGACACCTTGCCATCCCTGGAATCCCGGTACTGAAGGGCATCTCTTGTGCGAGCCACCTTGAACTCTTCTATGAGACCTCTAAAGGGTAGCAGCAAGGTGTTACTAGTCCCGTACAGGGCTGCGCTGATGAGACTGCGGGGAAAGCCAAGCCACTTCCTGAGAAAGCCACTGATCTTTCTTTCCAGGGATTCCACAGTTGTTATCGGGACGGTATAGACAAGCAGAGGCTACATTATTACACAGTAGCAATCCACGGATCAGCCCTTTTAATCCAAAACCACCTTGTTGCTTTCTTCGCGGCTTCGCTAGCAGCCCTTATGGCCCTCTTCTTAGCTACTCCTGTCACTCCCAGCCGGCCGAGAACTTGACAGTATGAACACCCTGAGAAACCTCTGCATCCGATTTGCACTAACCTATGTTATAAATTTTGCTTAACTAGCTGTCAGCTTGTTTCTGTTGCAGGGAATAATGAAGTCAGCACCATAAACAAACAAGAGGAATATTTCACCCATGTCCCAACCATAACACATATGTCCCAACTATAACTGCTTTTATCAGAGAGCATTAAATCATTATAATAAAGCTTCAGCACACTAGTTTATATACACTAGTTAACTACTTTTGGTTGATAAAATATAATATAATGTTTAACTGCAAATATGAAGTTTAGACTACATAATTAAGTCTAAAAACAATGATATACATGTATTTATATTTTTAACCAAATGTCACAATAAATCTAAATCAGGCCATATTATAATACGATTGTGGAGTGAGGAGGAGGTCAGGAACGGATTAATCCATTATACATTGTTTCATATGGGAAAATATATTTCAGTTTACAAACAAATCGGTTTTAGAACAATATTTAAGAACAAATTAAGTTCGGAAACTGAGGTTCCACTGTATATGGAGCAAATAATTAGGGCCCAAGCACCAAAGGTTCATGAATAATGTTATCGATGATGGGTTTATGTGAGTAACAATGTAAATGATGGCTGTATGTGGATAATGCTATCGATGACACGTGTATATGTATAATGTTACAGATGACGAGTGAATGGGGATAGTGATGACGGGTCTATGAAAGTAATGTTATAAATTAAAAGTCCATATGAATAATGATATGGATAGTGGATATTTATGGATAATGTAATTAATGATGGGTCTCTGTGAATAATGTTATGAATGGCAGGTCTACATGGATAATACTTTGGACGACATGTATATGTATGATGGGTGTATATGCATAATGTTATGGATGATGGCTGTATAAGGAAAATGTTGGGGATGAAGTGTGTTTTGGTTAATGTATATATGGACAAAGGTAATGGTGGGTATTTATGGATAATGTTGTGGATGACTGGTGAAGATCCAGACTAAATCCGGTTCAGAAGACCCCTATGAGACAAATATATGCAAGGACTCAGTTTCCCTTGCCCGGACGTAGGTTACCAGGGTCCCCTCTGCTGGAGGCAGGTCTGGGGGAGGGGGCAGAATGTGACCACCTGGTTGTTAGGCTCTGCCCTCCCATGGACCTGTGGAATTTCACATCTCTGGCGGTGTAAGGAGCCTGAGCTGGTGCACGAGGTTGAGAGATATTGATATAGTCGGGGTCAACTTGACACATTGCTTGGGCTTTGGGACCACACATCTCGAGAGAGGCTGGACCTTATTCCATTCTGGAGTTGCTCATGGGGAGAGTTGGCGAGCCAGTGTGGGCATCCTTGTTGCCTCTGTCTTGGTGCTAACATGTTGAGGTTCTCTCCGGTTGATAAAAGGGAATCCTCCTGCTGTCTCCAGGTGGGGTGACGGGTCCTGACTGTTGTTTGTGCTTATGCACCAAATGACAGTTCAAAGTACCCACTCTTTTTAGAGTCCCTAGGGGGTGTACTAGAGGTCTACTCATATACTAGAGGACTACTCATCATCCTGGGAGACTTCAACACCTAAGTGGGCATTGACAGTGTGACCTGGAGGGGTGTGATCGGTAGGTACGGCCTCTCCGATCTGAAACCAAATGCTGTTTTGTTGTTGGACTTCTGTGCTTGTGAACACCATATTCGAACATGAGTATCCACAAGTGTACTTGGCACCAGGAAACTCTAGGCCGCAGTTTGATGATCAACTTTGTAGTCATGTCATTGTACTTGCGGCCATATATTCTGGACACTTGGATGAAGAGAGGAGCTGAGCTGTCAACCAATAACCACCTGGGGGTGAGCAGCTCCAATGGTGGAGGAGGCTGCCCTCTAGACCTGGGAGACCCGGGCCTTAGAAGGGCTTTCAAATCCCACCTCTGGGACAGCTACAACCACATCCCAATGGAGGCTGGGGATGCATTCTGTGTCTCCATTATTGAGGCGGCAGCCTGGAGCTATCGCTGGAAGGTCATCGGTGTCTGTCGTGGGGGCAACCCCTAAACCCTGTGGTGAGGTGGGCTGTCATGCCTTATAACTTAAGGGGGCTTATCGGGTCCATTTGGACCGTGGGACTCCCAAGGCAGTGGAAGGGTACCGACAGGCCAAATGTGTTGCAGGCCAGGCTGTCGCCGATGCAAAAACCGATCCCGGGTATAAGAGGAGTTTGGTGAAGGCCTGGAAAAATATTCTCGGTTGGCCCCCGAAAAGGTTATGAACCACCATCTGATGCCTCAGGAGGGGGACGCAGTACTCCACAAACACTGTTTACAGTAGAAGTGGGGAGCTGCACACCTCGGCTGGGGATGTTGTAGAGCGGTGAAAGGAATACTTCGAGGACCTCGTCAATCCCACCAACATGCCCTCTGTGGAAAAAAAAGAGCCTGGGGATTCGGACGGGGGTCTGCATATTACTGGGGCAGAGGTCGCTGAGGTAGTTAAAAAGCTCCTTTGTGGCCGGGCTCTGGGGGGTGGATGAGATCCGCCCTGAATATCTCAGGGCTCTGGATGTTGTAGGACTGTTCAACATCGCGTGGTCATCGGGGGCCGTACCTGTGGATTGGTAGACTAGGGTGGTAGTTCCCCTTTTTAAAAAAGGGGACCGGACGGTGTGTTCCAACTATCGTGGAATCACAGTCCTCAGTCTACCCGGGAAAGTCTTTTTCAGGAGTACTGAAGAGAAGGATCCGACCGATGGTTGAACACTCTGCAGCACTCTTGACCAACTCTACACACTCTAAGGGATCCTGGAGGGGGCATGGGAGTTGTGGACTGAGAGAAGGCTTTTGACCGTGTCCCTCAGGTACATCTTGTGGGGTGTGCTCCAGGAATATGGTATTCTGGACCCTTGCTATGGGCCATTCGGTATCTGTATTGCCGGAGCCAGAGCTTGGTCTGCATTGGTAACAACATGTCAAACTTCACCAAGTCTGTCCTTTATCACTAGTTCTGTTCATAATATTTATGGATAGAATTTCTAGGTGCAGCCAAAGCATTGAAGGTTCTGGTTTGGTGGCCATGGGATCTCATCTCTGCTTTTTCGGATGATGTCCTTTTGGCTTCATCAGGCCGGGACCTCCAGCTCTCACTGGAGCGATTCTCAGATGAGTGTGATGTAGAGGACGACACGGGAGTGGATTTTTATTCCTGTCCCATGCCACTCCCACAAAAAAAAAAAATTAGTTCCATCCCAATCCAGGACCAGAGTAAAAAACATTCCTGTCTCATCCCACTACTGGTAAAATGACTCCCACTAACATCCCTCTCCCATTCAGAATGACTCCTGTACCCCTCCCAAAATTGATTTGATTTTATCCCATTCTGTATATTAAAATTGTACTGTAAAAAAAAACTGTACATTTAAAATTGATTTGATCTTATCTCCGTTCTGTTTTAGATTACTTTGTGTTCTGCAGTTTTATTTCAGAAGATATGAAAGCAGGAACAGTTCATTTGTTGTAATACAGGGAGGCATTTATTGCCTTAATCCAAACAAAAAACTTAAACATAAATAATACATAGCCTGTGGTCCCTATAGTTTTTTCTATAGAGGTCCATCTGCTAAGTCCTTGTTTCTAGCTCTTTTGGAGGTCAGTTACAGTTAAAAACAAGCCTGGTGGCTACAGAGTGGAACAGAAGAAGAGTAGGTTGGACACATTGATCTAAAAATTACTGGATTAAGCACTTGGCCTATCAGCCCGCTCAGAAGTGAAGCAAGCCAACACAGGCTGGCCGCCATATTACTAGTCCCAAAACATTACAACCATGTCTATTATGTGGACCGCTTCATAAGGATGATACTAAGAAAAGTGATCAAGATGGATCTTTTTATAAATACATGATAATTGAATTATGTAATATTTTACTGTCTTACTGCTTATGAGAAATTTTAAGATGTAAGAAGTAATTAACTACTATTATATATAGACTTGTGCCTATACATATACATAGTGAGAGACAAAATGTCACATATATAGCACTGTATTAAAAGTTTTATATACTGAGAATATCTTGCATAACCATTCTTAGCCACAACACATCTAACATAGTTTAAGCCTGTATTACCAAAGAAAAATCTAATATAGTTTTAAGCCTATTCACTTATATACCTACACCTATACACTATATACATAATTCCTCTCTACATAGTAGGCCTACAAAAAAATTGGAAATATGGAATATAAATTTACAAATATACAAAATTTCTCTATATAATAGGCCATTCAGATTACAAATATAATACATGTACATAAAGTCTCTCTATATAATAGGTCTACAGATAATTTACCAAAGTAATTTAGTAAGAAAGAACATAATTACTGTTTGTATGCATAAACTTAGTTTCTGATGTAGAACTTACATGTTTAAAATAAATAATATCTAAATAATAATATCTAAATATCACGTGCATGTTAATTACAATCTAAATTTTTTATATTAACACAGTCTCCAAATAATAAACATAAGTACACGTGTGTATAAATCCTATAAAGATACTTAAAACGCTACTTATTATGCATCCTGGTATCTTTCTGTTTGTACAGTTTAATGCTGCACACGAAGGTATAATTAAAAAGTAATAGAACACTATAAAACAATAAAAAAAAACCAAAGAAGTTTGAGTAAACGGGAGATGCTTTGATTGGAATCAGGCTTTTAGTACCACAACAGGTAATGTTTTGTGTCTAGCAATATGGCTGCATGTTCCAGAATGCGACATTACATCCGTTCAATCATTCTCCTCTGCCGTTTTCCTTTCATCTCACAATCAGCGAAAGCACCACCTAACACTGCATTAACTCAGTTGAAAAACTATACAGCTCCAATGTTTCTTCATTCTATAACTGTCTTTACATTTCATTTATTTTACCCACAAAGTCTTACTTCATGCATACAAGATTCAGTCACGTCGCGTGATGTCTATTTTAGCTACTAAGCTCTGATGACTTTAATAGTTCCACTAAAAACAAAACTGGTAACTAGAAAACAGTACATGGGTCACACCATGCCTACCTTAGTTGAATAAGCCCAAACATAACATATGAAGTTGCATTTTACTAATTTATTGAGCACTTGTTTTCTTTGCACAGTGACATTACATTTATGTTTTAAATTGCTTAAACAAAAAAAACAAAAAACTGTACCAAGCAAGATTCCGGTTTTAATTCTGGCGGAAAGCAGCAGCTGGAAGCACTCTTGACTTGTGTTACAGTGTAGGCTTATTGAAAGAAAACTACAAATGGAGGTGCCTGTCCTATGCTTTTTGCACCCAGTGGTAGACCCAGGACATGCTGGAGGGACTATGTTTTTTGGCTGGTCTGGGAACGCCTCAGTGTCCACCTGAAAGAGCCAGAGGAAGTGGCTGGGGAGAGGAACGTCTGGACCTCACTTCTTAGGCAGCTGCCTCCGCGACCCGACCCCGGATAAAGTGGATGAAGATGAAGCTAGAGGACCTCACGTCATTAATGATGTCACATCACATGACTCAAGTACAAGGTTTCCATGGTACGCCTGGACGTTTGCTGTAGGACATTTCACAAGAACCTCGATGGATAGACTTTTTTTACTTATCAATGGGGCTCCGCTCTGGAGTGTCATCCGGGAGCTCCGCTAATATAATAGGTGTGTAAGATTCAGGATTTGTGGATTTTATTTTTTTGAAAACAAAATGAAAGCACACAGTGCACAGGACCCTAGTAAATGGAAATCCTCCAGCTTAATTTGAAAGCCCTGTATGCCCTCAGCCTAAATAGAGCCTGTATATAAATAATATATACAGGGGTTTTATTAAGAGTAGATTTAAAAAGGGAAGGCGAAGGAATATGTGAAGTAGGGGTATGGGGGCCATCCAGGGGCAAAGCCTCGGTGAGGGTGCAAGGGTGACACCTTGAAGCTGAAGCATATATCATGCAATAAAATGCATTTCTGGGCATCTAGCTAACCTTAAGTCTCATTTATTATTCCATAGTATTATGCATTGCACTTCTCTCTTGCAGCACATATGTCAATTTATTTTGTCACCTCAAAATTTAGTCAGAAAACACCTTGTGTAAAGGACTACATATAAGAAACCATAAAAATATGGGATGTGACTCTGGGAATTTAGGGTGTGACTATGGGAATTTGGGGTGTGACTGTGGAGATTGAGTGGTATGGCTGTGGGGATTTGTAGTGTGACTGTGGGGATTTGGGGAATGGCTGTGGAGATTTCAGGGTGTGGCTGTAGCGATTCTGGGACATGGCTTTGAGGATTTGAGGGAGTGACTGTGTGGATTTAGGGACATGGCTGTAAGGATTCTGAACCATGCATATGCATATTCTGGAGAAAAGTGGAATTGGCGGCACAGATGGTGTGGTGGTGAACTGAAGTCAGGTTGTAGAAAAGTAGTGTGAGAAAAACGACTGTAATTATTGATGTCCTTCACACATGACTGATCCTGCAAATTATTCAAGGTGTTATTGATCAGTCTAATAATTATCAGTAATGCTACATCATGGCACTTTCCAGCTGCGCTCTGGTGGTGGGAGGACAGTCTTCCTTTTATATCCAATTTTAATGAATGTGCTTCTTTTTCACACATTTAATACACATGACAACATCCAAGCAAATCATCCTTTAACACTCAAGCAGCAAATTACAAACATTTCTTTAAAGGAGTAGAATCATAGTGTAGCTTTAGGTCAGAACACTTTTTAAGTTCTGTCACTGTGTGCTCTGTGCCACTAGTCCTGTTGACAGCAGCAGAAAAGTGTTTCCACTTGCTCTGCTTCCTTTGTTAATAATCCCACTGCTGTGGCCTTAAACTGCATGTTTTTTCAGGCCTCCACCTCCCCTATAAAGGTTTCTATCCCGATCTCCTTGAAATGTTTCTCCTTTTCTTGCCTGCAGCTCTTATTCACAACAGCCACAGAACAATAGCATGCCAGGAGCATTTATAAGCATTTATAAGCAGACTATCATGAGGTGATTTGCATTAACCACTTATGGTAACCTGTTTGCACAGGTTGGGATATGAAACCAATTCAGGTGCACATACGTGTAGTCACACTGTGATTTATAAAGTGAAGATTGTTTACAGGGGTGTGTACGCAGGGTTTTATAAATCTGAATTTTTTTTTGGCACACACAAATTTTGGGTTTTGGGCACAAGTACACTTTTAGTAAGGATCGTATGCACAGTTTTATAAATGAGACCCCTCTTTACACCTGATGATGATGATGTGATGCTGCTTCAAGATGAGCACGAGTGTTTATGAGAATAGCGTTGAATGACTAAACAGTGTTTATATTAGTAATGTTTCTGAAGTCATTTTGATTCTTTTTGTTTAAAGCCACTTCCAATGGAGGGGAGTGTGATGATCAAAACAAGGTGGTCACAGAATAATGTCTGGGTAGGTTGTGTGTTCTGAAATGAGAATAAGAGCTGACTTGAAATCATTAAGGAATTTTCTGTTTAAATGCAGGTTGTAAAAAGGCTATATGCTTGGGATGGATATCAACATAGAAGAGTGTGATGGAAGGGACTTTCGATATCAGACATGCAAGACATACTTGAACCACACACAGACACGCACATGAACACATACAGACACACAGTGTAAAGGGAAGTGTAAAATGTTTGTGATTTATTTTTACACAGTAATATTTATAATGTTATTCTCTGTCTATCACTTGTGTTAAAGTATTGGCACATTGTTTGGATCGCTCACAGCCAGTAACAGCGTTTGTATCAATGTTTATTAGTTCACCCTATAGGAGAGACGCAACAGCAGAAATAAATTTTATCTTAGTTTTTTGTATGTTTGTTAAAAAAAATCTTCATTAGGAATTTGAAGTAGCTTTAGTGTCCATCTCTCGTCTCTCCAGAGTGTCTCCTAATTATTTCTCAGCTAATACAAAGTGAAGATTTATACAGATAACCCTGGGCTTTGGATTTGTTCCCGTGTGATATAACACTGTAGAAAGAGAAGTGTACACAATCCAGTGCTGGATATTAAAATATTACCACAATACAGTCTCCATTATTATGTTTGTACAGGACATTGGGACAGCTCAGATGTACCGTGTCCTTCATCATCAACTCGGCCATCTGCAAGTACGTCACCTGAGCTTCCTACACATGTGTGCATGCTTGAGCACACAGACAGGTCAGCCTCCAGTTCTCCCAGTGTGGCAATCTCATCATAACACATGTGTGCACATAATACAGTATGGTGTGTTTTAATAATGATTAGGACTGCTTTATCCATATTCTTATTCATATAAATAAATTAAATATTATTAGTTTCCCCATTTCAGTGTTATTACGTGTGTGTGTGTGTGTGTGTGTGTGTGGCTGAACACAGAAAGTCATGTTTTTGCAGTCAATAAGCTTTAACAGAGCAATACTTTCTTTAGATAAAGACCATAATCTATATATACAGTTAGGCAAAAAAGAATTTAGTCAGCCACCAATTGTGCAAGTTCTCCCACTTAAAAGATGAGAGAGGTCTTCAATTTTCATCATAGGTATACCTCAACTATAAGAGACAAAATGATGAAAAATCATTAAAACAGTAATGAAAAAAAAAAAAAAATCCAGAAAATCACTGTCTGATTTTTAAAGAATTTGTTTGCAAATTATAGTGGGAAATAAGTATTTGGTCAATAACAAAAGTTCATCTCAGTACTTTGTTATATACCCTTTGTTGGCAATGACAGGGGTCAAACGTTTTCTGTAAGTGTTCACAAGGTTTTCACACACTGTTGCTGATATTTTGGCCCATTTCTCCATGCAGATCTTCTCTAGAGCAGCGATGTTTTGGACCTGTCGCTGGGCAACACAGACTTTCTATGGGGTTGAGATCTGGAAAATGGCTAGGCCACTCCAGGACCTTAATGCTTCTTACGAGCCACTCCTTCGTTGCCCGGACGGTGTGTTTGGGATTATTGTCATGCTGAAAGACCCAGCCACATTTCATCTTCAATGGATTATCCAAATGCTCTTTAGCAAACTTCAGACGGGAAACTTCCAGCTCTCTGCAGGTCATTCACTAGGTCACCCCGTGTGGTTCTGGGATTTTTGCTCACTGTTCTTGTGATCATTTTGACCCCACAGGGTGAGATCTTGCGTGGAGCCCCAGATCGAGGGAGATTATCAGTGGTTTTGTATATCTTCCATTTTCTAATAATTGCTCCCACAGTTGATTTCTTCACATCAAGCTGCTTAGCTATTGCAGATTCAGTCTTCCCAGCCTGGTGCAGCTCTACAATTTTGTTTCTGGTGTCCTTTAACAGCTCTTTGGTCTTGGCCATAGTGGAGTTAGGAGTCAGACTGTTTGAGGTTGTAGACGGGTGTCTTTTATACTGATAACTAATTCAAACAGGTGCCATTAATACAGGTAATGAGTGGAGGACAGAGGAGCCTCTTAAAGAAGTTGTTACAGGTCTGTGAGAGCCAGAAATCTTGCTTGTTTGTAGGTGACCAAATACTTATTCTACCGAGGAATTTACCAATTAATTCATTAAAAATTCTACAATGCGATTCCTGGATTCTTTCCCCCATTCTGTCTCTCATAGTTGAAGTGTACCTATGATGAAAATTGGAGACCCCTGTCATCTTTTAAGTGGGAGAACTTGCACAATTGGTGGCTGACTAAATACTTTTTTGCCCCACTGTAACTATACATACTGTGCATATACCATCACTGTCTTTCTAACCATCACCACCATCATCAACATAGTCGCCATTTATGTCATGATGACTGTTATAATCATCGTCATCAGTGTCACTGATAATCACCATCATTACCGTCATCACCATCATCATCACTGTCATTATCATCACTGATATCATCGTCATCCTCCTCCTCCTCATGCTGTAAGGATCCTAGAGTAAAATACAGATTGAATGTGAAATGTCTATTTTTCTTTATGCAAATCCTGTTCATTTTTCTGAAAAATGTAATGTGTATGTGTATAAGTTTTAATCGTCCATGGCCTTCCTCTCGGGGCCCGAGAGGGCATACAGTCGGGCCTTGGGGATGGGAGCTCCTGGCAAGAGGTCTATCGAGCAGTAACAAGGCCGATGGGGTGGGAGAGACATGGCTCTGGACTTGCTGAAAACCTCCCTCAGGTCATGGTAGCACAGAGGGACTCTAGCTAGGTCGGGGTAGTCACTAAGGCCCGGTTCCTGCTCAGGGTTACCCTTCCCTTCCGGGGATCCGTCAGCCGAATGGGATGAAGCAAGACAGGACGATCTACAGGCGGGGTCCAGGCTCCTAATCACCCTCATTTCCCAGATAATGTTAGGGTTATGAGCTCTCAGCCAAGGAAACCCTAGTACGAGGGGGTGATGCGTACAACTTAGGAGGTGAAAGGAGATGGGTTCGGTGTAGGCGTTCTGCCTCCCTCTTCTGAAGCCGATTATCGACCCGAATCGCCAGGTCGACCAAGTCCTCGAACTCAGCTGGAGTCTCGTGTGGGGCTAGGTGGCCTTTGATTTCCTCGTTGAGCCCGCTGATAAAGGCATCCTTGATGGCCGGGGAATTCCAGCTGCTGTCGGCAGCCAGCATGCGGAACTCGATGGCATAATCAATAACCCTCCGGGACCTTGTCACAGCCCGAGCAGGGCCCTGGACGCTTCACGAACCAGGGAGGAGTGATCGAACGGGCGGGTGAGTGTTTGTTTAAACTGCTGGAAGCTTTGGCACACCGCTGTAAGCGCCTCAAGCCCATTCCGCCGTAGCCCACGCCACCGCTCTTCCCCAGAGATGGGAAATCATGAAAGCCACTTGGGTTTGTTCTTAGGCGAAGGTGGCTGGATCATTCTGGAAGTGGAGATTGCACTGGACTAAAAAGGAGCGGCACTTCCCGGATTATCCCGAGTACTTATCGGGCAGGGCTAGGTAAATGGGACGAGGCAGGTGGGTTACTGGAGGCAGGGTGGCGGCTGGCGGTGGGCACGCCGGCATAGTTGGCGGAGGTGAAACCAGTTGCTCCAGGTTCGCGGTGATCTGGCGCAGCTGCGCGCTCAGCTGATTCACCTGCGCCCACACGTCCTGTTGAAACAGGTCCTGGCGGTCCGCGAGTTCCTACACTCCAGTAGCTATGATAGTTAGCTGGGTCTCATGGGCTTTGATCCTTTGTTCCTTGGAGGTCAGTACTTGACTGACCAGATCTCTGTCTGCTGGGTCCATGTCTGGCCAGATCGTAATGTTCGATGGTACCAGGAAATAACAGACCCAAAAGCAGGACAGACAAGGCAAGGAAGCGTGAAAAGGGTTTCTTTATTTCAAGAAACAGACAGGCAAACTTGGGAAAAGTCGTATTTAAACAACCAGCTAGATCGCTGGTGAAGTGCGGGGTAACGCTTGTTCCCTGTGACAACATAGAACGATCTGGCAATGGGACCAAAGAATAGCGGGCCTTTTATCCTCTGGAGGGAACGGGAAACAGGTGGGATCATCAGGGTGGAGCCTGCAATCAGAACACACACACGGGAGAGGAGAGAACAGATCAAACAGACAGGCATGACTTTAAATCCTCAGACGGGACATCACACTGGATAATTCAGTGGTAGGAGAATGAGCAGGGGGAGGAGCCAATCTGCCCACACCTTTCAATTAATTAGACACCATAAACAGATGACTAAATAAACCTCCTGAAGGCTGTTTTTAAATATTAATATTACATGAAGACCAGATGGTACACAGACACTTATTCACAAGAGAGTATTTTCTCTACAGATATCTGGAACCTGTCAAATTCCTTCAGAAAAGTACAGAAACATTCACACCGATCAACCATAACATTAACACCACCTGACTGGTCTGTGTCCAGGTAGTCGTTTAGCATCGTAATGTGGCCCTTGTCAAAGTCAGTCAGATGCTTACACAAAACAGGCAATTTCTTTTTTCTTTATAACTTGAAATGTACTGTTTTTAAACCCCATAAATGTGTGAGAGTTGAATATAAAGTTGGGGATTGTGGGGTGGTATATGGACACTGTATGAGCTTTAGGCGGCGGGGGTTGTGGAGGAGGAGGCAAGGATGCAGGAAGACTCGGTGTAAAAGAGGCAGAAAAAGCAGGAGGGGGTGTAGTAGGACTATCTCTAAAACTACCAAACTTAGCATCAACTAGTTTTGGAGATGGAGTCAGGGGGTAGAAGAAATCAGCTAGCCTATCAGAAAGAAAGTTGAGACCAGGGGAGGTGGTATCAGAATGGAATGAAGTTGAATTGAAAGCCATGAGGGTTTGGTGAATAGAGGAGGAGGTGGAGGATGACAGGCAGAGGGAGAAGTAGGCTTGTTAATTGCATGCTCCTGATGAAAACTCTTGCTCTGAGATGGTATGTTCCACAGAGGCTGTTTCACAGAGGAGCACACTGTAATATTTTCTTGGAGAGCCTTTCAGCAAGTAATCCCCATGGCATTGTTGCTCTAGTGGTCAGGTCGAGGCTCAGCAAGATTAATGTGGCAATAAAATGCAGTCAGCTGAATGTACAAAATGAGCAGGATATCACATCAATAGGCTTTTTCTTCTCTGATGGCACAGATATCAAATAGTGAATGAGTGGCTGAGGGAGCATGAGGAATCATTTTCACACATTGTATTGGCACCTCAGCATGTTGATCTTAACCCCTATTAAAAGTTTTTGGGATGTGCTGGACAAGACTTTATGGAGTGGTTCAATTTTCCTATCAATTCAAGACGTCAGAGAGAAATTAACCCAACTCTGAAGTGAAATAAGTGTTATGTTGCTTAAGTTTGTTGAAATAATGCAATGAAGATTACATGCTGAGGTCAAGGCTTAAGGCTCTCCAAGAAAATATTACAGTGTGTGACCTTTTTTTGGCCACGCAGTGTATCTTCATTCAGTCATTCTTTCATTCATGTTCAGTACAGTATGACATTAAAGCATAACTATTCAAACTCCTATAAACTTCTTATTGTTTTATGATACATCCCAAAACTGAAATTTACTTATATTATATTATAAACCTACACATTCTGTAATATTAAAAAGAAGAGGGCAGTAAAGTTTATTTCTGGTGCGTTCAAGGTTAGAAAATCTAGATATTTAAAACACCATCGCCCAGCTGAACATACCCAGTCTAAAGAAGCTAACAAGGGAAAAATTATGACCTAGTATCTTTTGCACTAAAATGGCTTTTGTAGAAATGAGCACACAGTGAGGCATCTGCTAAAACCACATTGTTCAGAAAAGGTTCAGATCCCAAATAAGTTACATATAATAAAATAATAATAATTATTATTATTGTTGTTTTGTTGTTATTATTATTACTGCAAAAGTGCAATCATTCATTTTACTGTGAACATAAAACTTTGTATTTAAGAAAGTATGCTGTATATGCTGTCAATTATAGCTGTTCAGAAGAAAATCATAATCGGCAATTGGTATTGGCGGGTCACGCTTACAGAAAAATCTGAAATTGAAATTGGCCAGGAAAATTGCAATCAGTGCATTTCTACAACAAACGTAAACAAATCCCTTCTTAAAGAGCAATAGTTACCTAAACAGAAAAGTGTTGATCATATTCAGGTAATATTTTAAATATTCTGGGAAATTATATATATGAAATTTTCTGTAGGAATATAGTTTCATCCCACTGAAGCCTGTATGGAACTCATTAAGTGTGTGTGTGTCTGGTGTCTGGGTCTATGGTGAGTAGTTATTGCAGGGTGTTATAACTGCTTTATCCTGGTCAGGGTGGATCTGTAGTCTATCCCAGGAACACCTGTATTGTTGGAAGAAAATGCACACATATCCTGACAACCCAAGTCCAGGAAGTGAACCCAAGACACCACGTGGAGCTGAGAGGCAATAACTTGAATCTCCCATTGCGTCTGTTTTCCTAATGCCAGTGATTAGCACTATAAACAGATTGTTACTGTTGCTAAGTCACAGTAGTGTGGATTAAAACTAAGATCATATTCTCTATCAATAAAACGAGCTGAGCATGTCTTTCTAATCCTTTTACTTTCTGTTTACATCAGTGGGAAATGAGACTTGAACAAAAGTTAAAGGTTCAAGTTTAAAAGATGCAGCAGTGGATCACAACTAGATAGGCACCTGGATGGCTTTGTGAGTCTTTGTCTCTCTGTACAACCGGCTTGAGAACAGGAAATCCTCCATCAAAAAGTCAACCCAGAGAAGGTCCTTGTGTGGGTGCGTCACCAGAGCTTCCACCCACTCCACTGTTACCATCCAAACTGGGCATTGTGGGCTCTAAAAGTTCAGGAGGAATGTAAAGAAAACAAGCAGTGGATTAACCCAGTGTGTTAAAGGAACGCAGCCTATCTCCTTTAACCTACCCATGCTTCTGATCTATTTCTGAACAGAGATCCACCTCATTTCTTGCATCTCACTCTGATATTCTTACAGAGAATGGCTAATAGAAGCTGTGCAGTGTGTACAACGAGAAAGAGGAGTTGTATTCGATGTTTCTCTATAGCAGAAAAGACATTGATGTATTTATTAAATTTTAATATGAAGGTAATTATGAGAAGCACAGTGGTGTAGAGGTTAGCACGTAATAGTTAGCATAAATTACTATAATTATGCATAGACACTGATTAATATATAATAAGCCCTATCTACAGCAACATTGATTCAAAATGCTGAACTGGTTTTTCAGGTCACCAAGTTGGAATGTCATCAACTCAATGGTGTGATGTCACAATGAGTAAAAAGCCAAGCCATTTTATTAAGTCATGTTCCAAATCTAAATTTAGAACTAATTATGGCACTCAAACTCTGACCATCTTCTGCAGCGATGAGAATGCTTTCATTCCTGAGTTGCATCATGTGACATGGCAGATTTAAGTTGAATTTCTCTGATGTGAACTCACTGTTAAGAGTGGGAGCACTGCAGTCATTACCTGTCTCACCTTATTCAGTCTGGTTCGCTTCTGAATGTCTGCCAGTAGTGTGTTGCGGCCTCCTATAGAGCATGGGGATTTGGAAGACTCGCTGTGGGACTGAGAGAGAGAGAGAGAGAGAGAGAGAGAAAGAGAGAGAACAAGAGATGGAGAGAGGAAGAGTGAAAGAGACAAAGAGAGAAAGAAAAAAGTGTCGAAAAAGTGAAGAAATTAAAAAATATGTGAACACTATGCCTGAAAGGTTAAATGCTGTAATCAAAGTAAAGGGTGGCCACACTAAATATTGATTAGTGTTATTTTTATTACTATATATTGTTTTTTTTATTCTCATCAATATGATCCAATACTACATGAAATAAATACTTAATTAGTACGTGGACTCTGATTTATCTTCATTTTGTGAAGTTGTATAAGTGTACTGTTTAATTTCTTCACTCGCTAAACCATTCCACATGGTTTGAAGTTCATTTATGCCATGCAAAGTAAATTTGCTACATTTGGTATTTTCAGTGTTTTTGTTTATTAGCCATACTTTTACCTCAATATACTTGTTGGAATTTGGTTCTCACTGCCTACAATAGAATTGATAAATACATTTTCACCAGTGAATTATAGAGAAGTAGTTGTTTACTTATTTTTATTAGATCTTTTAGACAAGTTGTGGTGTATAATCTTCACTGCACACTACATATACATACATTATATATATATATATATATATATATATATATATATTTCCATAGAACAGTGCTCGATACGTCGAAGTAGAGCTAAATTATTACTATTACTAGTAATAGTACTAGTAATAGTACTAGTACTATTACTAGTACTATTATTTTTCCCACATACAATATATATATATATATATATATTCCCTTTTTTTGATTCCAGTATCAAGAAAATTTACTTTATTACATTCTTAATAAAAATGCACAACACATCACACACAGGATTAAAGGGAGAATACCTATACAGTGCTGAGGCTTACCAGTGGGACGATGGGTCACCAGGTGGGGAAAATCCTAATAAAAAGCACAAAATAATGGTCACCCCAGTTACTTGTGATAGACACTCTAGTGAGGAAAACTGAAACCCAGGGAAGACACAACACACCGGGAGGGAAACTCCACCACCTAGGACACCAAGACCACCACCTTCATCACTCAGCAACTAAAAAAGGGACAGGAAAAGGGTTTCTGTGGGGTTACACACATATGCAAATACAATTAATAATACAAATAAATAAATAGACTCCAGAAAACCTCTGATATTGCCAACCCAAACCTATAAATGAAATCACAAAAAAAAAAAAAATGTGCTGCCAATACCAATTAAATTGCCTTCACAGGTACAGGAGAGAGAAAAGTAAAAATGACAATAAACCAGACACAACACGAAATTACAAAAAAAAAAAAAAAAAAGGAATACAAGCAAAATTGACTTAACTAAATCAGAAATATCCATCCAAATGCAAAGATGAACTCAAAGCATATTTAATAGATTAACCAAAATACTATAAGTTCCAACAAAGAAAGAAAATTAACAAAGAACACATAAATTACCCCCAACCACTCACACAGCTAAAATATAGCCCTTAAATTAAGGCTTTCAAATAAAAGAATTGTCCATACGGACCAATGAACACCGTGCCCCCCTCCACGATGACAGAGCAAGGTAGATGGGGAACAAGGCGAAAGAAGTCAGTATGGTAGGCAAAGCCAAGCCAAGCAGCACCAAACAAAATAAAGCAAAGCAAAGCAAATAAATAAAACAAAAGCAATAGCAAAGAAAATAAAGCAAAAGCAAAACAGCAGTGTTTCTCCAACAGGGGAGCTTCTCACTTAGAACCTAATAGAGAAAATCAACTAAATTAGAACAAATATAATAACAGTAGGTGAAAGCAAAAACCATAAAGGGGACATACAGCTCAACTGCATTGATCACCTATCGGGAGGATAACTTGCTGCTGCCCTTTTGAGACAGCGGATGCTTGAAAACCACACAGAGACGCAGTAAGTCAGCACACTCAATGGACCTGCGGTTGAAGATGGTCAGCAGCTCCCTCCACAGGTCGACCCTCCTGAGGATCCTCAGAAAGTGGAGACGCTGTTGGGCCTCCTTCACAGCCTCTGAGGTGTTTGTGTTCCACTGGAGGTCTGTATCCATGTGCACGCCCAGAAATTTGAAGCTGGGCACCTTCTCCACACACTCCCTGTTAAAGCAGATAGGCTGTAGGTCGGACTTCCTCCTTCTAAAATCAATAATATGTTCTTTGGTCTTAGTGGTGTTAAGGAAACAGTTGTTGTCCGCACATCACCCCACCAGCCTCTGGACCTCATCCCTGTATACTGTCTCATTGCCACCAGATAGGAGACCCACCATGGTGGTATCGTCTGCGAACTTAATGACAGTGTTAACTGGGTGGGTGCTGACACATTCATACATGTACAGTGTGTACAGTAGAGGACTCGGCATGCACCCTTGTGGTGATCTGGTGTTGAGGCTGAGGGCTGTGGAGGGATGGGGACCCACTCTGACTCTCTGTAAACGTTCAGAGAGAAAGTCTCTGATCCATCAGCAGGTGGTAGGAGGCAGTCCAATGTCCAGTAATTTTACTGTCAGTCTGTATGGGAGTAGTGTGTTAAAGGCAGAGCTAAAGTCAACAAAGAGCAACCTAGCATAACACCCATGCTGTTCCAGATGGGAGATGGTAGTGTGGAGCATTGTGACAATGACACCCTCTGTCGATCTGTTAGCTCTGTATGCAAACTGAAGTGGGTTGAATATAGCAAACAGATCATAATTTGGTGTCGGACCAGTTTCTCAAATTACTTCATAATAACAGGTGTTAGAGTGACTGGTAAGTAATCATTGAGGCTGCTGATGACAGTCCTTTTGGGCAGTGGGATGACTGTGGCCGACTTAAGGCATGGTGGAATAAGGTACAGGGACAGTGATGCATTAAAGATCTAAGTCACACCAAACTTAACATTAAAACGTACAGAGAAATCACCATTTACATCTATAATCTGATAAGTCATTTAAATCAGATCTAAACCAGGACAGGGCTGGTCCCTTAACTCCAACAACATTTTGTAGTCAATCAAGCATAACAGTATCATCAATAGTGTCAAAGGTTGCACTAAGGTCAAGTAACAAAAGCAGGGAGACACTGCCTTGGTCAGAGGCCAGCAGTAAATCAATTACCACCTTTAACCAGCATGGTCTCTGTGCTATGATGAGGCCTAAATCCTGACTGGTACATTTCATGAATATTATTAATTTATAAATATGAAAACAACTGCTTTTTATAACAGCTTTTTCTTAGAATTTGGAAATTAAAGGGAGGTTTGATATTGGTCTATAGTTGGACAGCTGGCAGGGGTTGAGATCAGGGGCCTCATGTACAAAGACTTGCGTGGAATTCTTACTGAAAAATGGCGTACGCTTGAATCCAAAAAAAAATTGAATACAAAAAAATTCAGATCTGTGCGTACGCATGAATCCAAGCACATTTCCTTTGAACATCCGAATCATCGTGGAATTGAGCGCACATGTAGGA
>JAQMYF010053845.1:0-19062 GCA_030014195.1 Neosilurus mollespiculum | reverse complement strand
TGTGTGTGTGTGTGTGTGTGTGTGTGTGTGTGTGTGTGTGTGTGTGTGTGTGTGTGTGTGTGTGAGAGTGTGAGTGTATTGTGTCAGTGTATATGTGTATGTATGTGTGTGTGTGTGTGAGTGTATATGTGTGTGTGTGTGTATGTGTGTGTGTTTGTGTGTGTGTGTTTTTGGTATATAAATATAAGAAATATAAACACTTTGTTAATTAATGTTTCATTGCTGAATGATAGTTGTAAACTTTTCACACCTCAGATCGTTAGCGATATTTTGAGATGCAGTACATCATATCATCCCAGAAGGAGGAACACACACTCCTGTTCCAGCTCGCTGATTGACGTCGGAGCTGAGAGTTCTGAATCGTCAGATTGTACCCATGCTGTGATTTTTTTTTGTTCCTGAGGGATTTACAGTGACTCGTTCCTGCTGAATCTCTCCAAGTTGTACTTGTGATTAAGCTGAAAGGTGTGAGAGGTGTGACGACCACCCAGTGCGAGCTTTTCTCTTCTCTCCGTCTCTCTCCATCTCTCTCTCCGTCTCACGCTCCCTTTCTGTCTCTCCAGGTGTCACACCTGCATGGATTAGCGCTCTTTGAAGACTTCCTGTACGCAGCGTGTGCTGAACCCTCCAGAGGAAGTATGGTGGACGTTTTGAGGATAAACCGTTTTAACAGCAGTGACAAACACACTCTCATCACACTTCAGAGTGTGAAAGAAGTGAGAGTTTATCACAGACTCACTCAACCCTCAGGTAAACACTCGCTTTTTTTCAATAGTCCTTTCTCAAAAAGGAACTTATCACACTTTACCCCAACAAGTACAAATCATCTTCACATCCTCCATTTACTTCAACATGGAGCATCCTTTAAAACTCACATGTGCTGCAATGATGTGTGTGTGTGTGTGAGAGAGAGAGAGAGAGTGTGTGAGACTGTGTGTCTGTGTGTGGCGTGAGAGAGAGAGAGTGTGAGGCTGTGTGTGTCTGTGTGTGGCGTGAGAGAGAGAGAGTGTGAGGCTGTGTGTGTGTGTGTGTTTGTCACAGTGTCCTGATTGTGTATTATTGTGTGTGTTCAGTGAAAACACACGCATGTGAGACGGATGAACATGGCAGGAGAGGAGGATGTGCACATGTGTGTCTTCTGGGAGACGGCTTTAGATCACGCGTGTGTCGCTGTCGCACAGGATACCTGCTTATGGATGATACAACGTCCTGCAGAAGTAACACACACACGCACACACATCTATCATCTATCATGTGACTTTCTATCTTTCCCGTGCTCTCACTTTTACTCTTTCTCTCTCTCTCTCTCTCTCTCTCTCTCTTGCTCCCTCTCTCATCCCCTCTCTCACTCTCTCTCTTTTAGCCTCTCTTTCCCCCTCTCGCATTTACCTTCTTTCTCCTACTCCTCTCTCTCTCTCTCTTTTACCCTCTTTTTCTCACCCCCAATCTTTTACACACACTCTCTCTCTCTCTCTCTCTCTCTCTCTCTCTCTCCCTCTCTCTCTCTCTCTCTCTAGCCCTCTCTATTTCTCTCCCTCTAACTCTTTTACTCTCTCCCTCTCTCTCCCCCGCTATCTCTGTTTTACTCTCTCTCTCTCTCTCTCTGTTTTATTCTCTCTCTCTCTCTCTCTTTCTCTTTATCTCACACACACACTCTCTGTCTCTCATATACACACTCTCTCTCTCTCTCTCTCTCTCTCTCTTTCATCTTGTCTATATCTCTCTTTAACACACACACACACACACACACACACACATGCTCTACACCTGTGCTTAAAAAAAGACTTACTTTTTCTCTCAATCACTCTCACTTTCTGTTTCTCTTTCTCTTGCTTTCTCTTTCTCTCACATGCACACACTCCTGCTCTCTCTCACTGTTGTATTCTCCTTTCTTTGTCTTTCTATTGTTATGCAAATTTTGCAACACTCACACACACACACACACACACACACACACACACACACACAATCTGCCTCCTGTCACATTCATTGCTGCTTGCTAAAGTGAACACATGCAGAGTTCCCTATGTTGTCCTACTTCAACTAGTCATTTCTTGCACACACACACACACACACACACACACACAAGCCCAGTTACATGACTTAAATACCTAAATATGGATCTCATTCTTTTGCAATTTTCAACACTGAATAAAAACCTTACAAATACTTCAGTTCATTAATTAATCTTTAACCATGTAGAGCAAACCAAACACACACACACACACACACACACACACACACACACACAGTTCTATTATTCAGTTCTAGTTTTGTAAGTTATTTTTGTTGTACTGGGTCACTTTGTTATTCCTGATGATGATGATGATGATGATGATGTTGTGTTGTCAGAGGCACAGGACAAGGCATTTGTGATGTACAGTAAAGGTCGACCCGGGGTCGTGCGCAGTTTCGGGATTGACGGGAGGTCAAATGATGAGCGGATGATTCAGATCGAAGGATTAGCAAAGCCACATGTCCTGGACTTCCACGCTGCAGACGGCTATGTGTATTTCGCCGACTCAACCGACTCCCTGATTGGACGTCAGAAACTGGACGGAACGGGACGGGAAACTGTTGTTAAAGAAGGTGAGCTGATTATTAATAAATGTGTGTAAACTGAGTGGAGATTAAAAATATTTAATATTTTGTCTCCTTGCATTAAAGTCGGTTAACTGTGTAGATAAACACACACGCACGCGCGCACACACACAGTGAAAACTTTAATACCAAAATTCTAATTAATAAATAATTTGCACTCTATAATCTATATATAATCTCTGTATTATGCTGTTATAGTCTCCTTTTATCTATAAACACCTTTAAAGGAAATTCAAAACTACTATAAGATTATTATAATTCATCAACCTTCTATTTATTACTCTAATGACTTCATAAGCAGGATTTGAAAAAATATATTAAAACCTGTCAAAACTGAGCATTTCATACAGTTTCATAACTTAAAATTAATTAATATTTTTTATATTATTATTATTATTGTTGTTGTTGATGTTAATGATACTAATAATAATAATAATAATAATAACAATAATAATAAAAACAACAATGATAATAATGATGATAATATTAGTAATGTATATACTTTGGCACTGAAAATATTTATGCCACATTAAGCAGCACATGTAAAATAATCAAAGCTTCAGATGCAGAAATGATAATAAATCTATGTTGTAAGTATTATTAAGCTTGGAATGAAATATACAATAGAGTTGGGAATACTTTTAAACAATTCTAACAATAACAGTCCTGTGAATATCACATCGCTCCACTTGCTGTAGAGGAACTTGAAGAATTAATCTGTCTGTGTTTCCTGTCCTGTTATTTTCTTGTGCACAGGTGCAGGACACGTGAGTGTGTATGTGTGTGTGTGTGTGTGCATGTGTGCGTGCGTGTGTGTGTGTGTTAGTAATGTGTTTGGTACACTGTGGGTCAGAACCCAGGCTGCAGAATCTATAATTGTAGAACAGAGAATAAGGATACTATATAAAGACCTGAAATTTCACAAAGTGGAGGATGAGACTTCCCTCAGACACAAAGCACTGAGAACGCAAATCTGTATACATAGGCTGTGGCTGAATATCCAACAAAAACATATTATTCTCGCCTTACTGTAGTATGTTCTGTGAGTATGTGAGTGAATAAACAAGCACACAAGTGGGATTTACTCTGCTGCCATCTTACCTGTCCTTTGACCTGCCTATTTAGAGCATTAGTTAAGCTGGCTAACAAACATCAATTTTCTGTAGCTTGCTTTTTACAAAATCTGGTTGACTGAGTCTCCTCCTACTAGAAATGATAGAGATCAGAAGCATGATTAAGGGGTACAGTTAGAATTCAGTGTTAAATTATCACCTTGATTAAGATTTGTGTATTTTTCATTACTTTAAACTTTGTAACTTTAAATCTTTAAGAAATAAAAATGAAATCAAATCCATGAATAAAATAATACCGGGTTTTAGAGAGTTAACCCTTCAGTGATATGGGGGTGTTTTTGTATTTTTACATGCCTTGTTTTCTTGTAGTAAATCTTTCTCCTATTACAGTATTATCACATCTCTTCGATATTGAAGTCTGGGTTAGGAACTCAATCTGGAGAAACATTGAACAGAGTATGTCAGTATTTTGAGAAATGTAAAATGTTGTTCTCTGTTCTTTCATAAATTATAAAATAGCAGGAAGTCTGTGTGTTTTAATTTAAGTGTGTTTTGTTTGCTTAGTTTGCTTGCTTGCGAGTCTGAGCGGAGTTCATGAGCCCTTTTTCATTTGTTTTCTTCTCTTATAATCAACTCATTCTCGGTGCCTGCTGCATCTGTGTCCTCTCTAAACACAGCACTTGGACTAATCATGGTTACATGGTAGCCCTACATCTTCAGCAGCTAAATAAATATGAAAAATTTTATCAGATCAGATGATACGGCTTTGTGATAAAGTTTTATTTATTGGGGTTAAACTATGAATACGTGGTGTTTCCACAAATGAATATTATCTCATGGAACATTTATTTAAATACTTGTCCTAAAAACTGATAGCGTTTCATTACATTCAGATAAAAGTGGTGTTTTAATGTCTCGAAATTCGCACAGAGCACCTGCAGTGTCTCACGGACACAAAGTTCATCACGTATCTTATACATGGTACTCAAAACGTAGTTTTTATTACAGGACATGTAATATGTCAATGGCTCATAACTTGGACATGTGATCGAGGTAAGCGTATTAACAGCATAACAATGACGCACGTTGTGTACATTCTAACAGCGTATGGGGGCTGCTTGCGATCTAGTTGTAAGTTGAATGTAATAAACGTAGTTAACACAAACAATGAGTGTACTTCGGCAGCGACCATTTCTAACCACCTGTGTTCTCCAAGAACACAGCGAAACACCGCCAAACCCATGAGCTAACGTGAATGTGTGAACGGGGTATAAAAATAAAAAACATTATAAACACCCTTTCTCTCCTTCCCTCTCTCTCTCTCTCTCTCTCTCTCTCTTTACCTCTTTATCTCTTCCCCACCCTCTCTCTCTATCTCTTTCTCTCTGTCCCTCTTTTACTCTCTCATTCCCTCTGTCTTTCCCTCTTTCACTCTTTTTCTCTCATTCCCACGCTCTCTCTCTCTCTCTCTCTCTCTCTCTCTCTCTCTCTCTCTTTCTCTCACACACTGTAGGTGTATATCGTGCAGAGGGGATGTGTGTGGACTGGTTGGGTAATAATGTGTACTGGACAAGTTTTGGACACAGGAAGTCCATCAGTGTGATGTGTGTGGAGCGAGGGATAGAGAGCAGGAGAACTCTGCTGGACGGAGGGATGTTTCACCCCAGAGCCATCGCCGTCGACCCTGTCGGAGGGTAAGCTGTTTTAGATGAAAGTTTGACGTGAAAGTTTTTGGAATATGACATCAGGGATAATGCTCATGATATGATTGAAGGTCATAAGGAAGATGAAGGGATCATTCTGGCACACGTAGACCCCATCCACATTCCATCAGAATATCACCTCATCTCATTTTTCAGTTTTTGTGGGTTGGATTGGGGAGAAGGAAAGAGGAAAGAAGAGGAAGAGGGGGAAAGGGAGGAGGGCGAAGAGAGAAGCGAGGGGAGAATGAAGAAGAAGTGATTGTGTGCTTTTGAGAGAGGAAGAGATTGGGTGAATAACTGAGGGAGGGAGAGGGATGGATGGAGAGAGGGACAGAGAGACTAACAGAGGGAGAGTAAGGGGGACACAGACATGCAGAGAGAGTAAGAAAGAGATCGATTGATAGAGAGAGTGGGAAAGCTGAGAGAAATATGTAGGGAAAGGCAAGAGGACAGCGGGAGATAGAGAGAGAGGGATGGAGAAGAGTAACTTGTTTAGAGAAACGTGTGTGATCCTCTACTCTATTCTCACAGCACTGAAGGACGAATCACTCTCTCTGTTTTTCTCTGATCTCTACTGAATACTATCACTTTTCCACACACACACCACTGATTATTAACTGAATATTAATCACACACACATCCACATGCACACAAAAACACACAAACACCCACACATCCACACACACACAAACACACACACACACACACACACCACTGATTATAAATATTAATTACACACACACACACACATCCACACTCACAAACACACACAAACACACACACAAACTCAACACACACACGCATCCACACACACAATGCTGATTATAAATATTAATCACAGACACACACATCCACACACCCACCAAAACACACACACACAAACACACACACACATCCACACACACACACACACACACACACACACACACACACAAACACACACACAAACTCATCAACACACACACACATCCACACACACAATGCTGATTATAAATATTAATCACAGACACACACATCCACACACACATCCACACACCCACCAAAACACACACGCAAACACACACAAACATCCACACACCCACCAAAACACACACACAAACACACACACAAATCCACACACACACACACACACAAACACACGCACACATTTACACACACACATGCGTGTATGTGTGTTTGTTTGAGTATGAGTGTAGGAGTGCATGTTTGCGTGTATGTGTGGTTGTGTGTTTGTGTGTGTGCATGTATATGTGTGAATATCTGTGTGTGTGTGTGTGTGTGTGTGTGTGTGGTGGATATGTGTGTGTAAAAAGAAAGAAAGAGAGAGCAAGAGAGTTTAAGATATATTAATACTATAAATTTCTGCAATGACACTCTCCAACCTCTCCACTTAAGAGGTTTAAAATGTTTATTGTCAAAGATCTGCAAACTGCTGGTATTTGTACCATTACACGCACACACACACAAACACACACACACACACACACACACACACACACACACACACACACACACACACACACACCTAAAGAGAGAGAGCAATAGTGTAAGGAAGAGAGAGAGAATGAGAGAGCATGAGTGTGTGAGAGAGAGTTAGAGTATGTAAGAGAGAGAGAGAGAAAGAGGGCATGTGAGTATAATAGAGAGAGAGCATGAGTGTAAGAGATAGTGAGAAGAGAGGAAGGGACAGTGTGAGATGAAAAGAGACTGAATGTAAGAAAGAGTGAGAGAGAGCGTGAGTGTAAAAATGGGACAGTGAGAGTGCATGTGTGTAAGATAAAGATAGAGAGAGAAAACATTAGTGTGTATGAGAGAGAGAGAGAGAGAGAGAGAGAAAGAGGAGACACAGCGAGAGAGTGTGAGTGTAAGAGAGAGAAAGCATGAGTGTAACAGAGATAGAATGTAAGAGAGAGAGTGAGAGTGTAAGAGAGCGTGCGTATAAGAGAGAGAGAGAGAGAGAGAGAGAGAGAGAGAGAGCGTGTGAGTGTAAGAAAGCGAGTGTGTAGGAGAGTGAGAGAGCAAGTGTAAGCAAAAGAGTGTGTAAGAGGGAGTGTGTTAGAGAGTGAGTGTAAGAGCGAGATAGAGAGAGAGAGAGAGACTGAGTGTAGGAGAGACAGAGCGAGATAGAGTGAGTGTAAGAGTGAGTGTGTAAGAGAGACTGTGGGTAAGAGAGAGAGAGTAAATGTAAAAGAGATACTGCGAAAGAGAGAGAGAGAGAGAGAGAGAGAGAGAGAGAGAGAAAATGAGTGTAGGAGAGTGAGTGTGAGTGTAAGAGGAGAGACAGCAAGAGAGAGAGTGCGAGTGTAAAAGAGAAAGCATGAGTGTAACAGAGATAGAATGTAAGAGAGGGAGCGAGAGTGTAAGAGTGTGTAAGAGAGAGTGTGTGTGAGTGTAAGAGAGAAAGATTGAGAGAGTGTAAGAGAGAGTGTAAGAGAGAAAGATCGAGAGAGAGAGTGAGCATGAGTGTAAGAGGAGAGAGCAAAAGAGAGAGAGAGAAAGAGATAGAGTGAGTGAAAAGAGAGATAGAAAGAGTGTAAGAGAGAGAGGAAGAGAGAGTGAGAGAGCACAGAGTGTAAATGAAGGTGTGTAAGGGAGAGAGAGAATAGAGGATGAGACAGTGTAAGAGAAAAAGAGAGACTGTGAGAGAGAGAGAGAGTAAGACAGTGTGTGTAAGAGCAAGAGAGAGAGAAAAAAAAGAGAATGGTAGTGTAAGAAAGAGAATGAGAGAGCATGAGTGTAAGAGAGAGTGAAAGAGTATGTAAGAGAGAGAAGAGAAAGTGAGCATGAGAGAAAGGGAAAGAGAGCGAGAGTAGGAGAGAGTGTAAGAGCGAGTGTAAGCAAGAGAGTGTGTAAGAGAGAGTGTGTGTAAGAGAGTGAGAGAGTGTGTGTAAGAGAGAGTGAGTGTAAGTGAGCGAGATTGAGAGACAGGGAGAGTGAGTGTAGGAGAGATAGAGAGTGAGTGTGAAAGAGTGTGTAAGAGAGTGTGTTTAAGAGAGAGAGAGAGAGAGTGAGAGAGTGTGTGTAAGAGAGAGTGAGTGTAAGTGAGCGAGATTGAGAGACAGGGAGAGTGAGTGTAGGAGAGATAGAGAGTGAGTGTGAGAGAGTGTGTAAGAGAGACAGTGTGTGTAAGAGAGAGAATAAGAGAGCATGAGTGTAAGGGAGATAGAGAAGACAGGAAGAGACAGTGTAAGAGACAAAGAGACTGAGAGAAAGATAGGGAGCAAGAGTGTAAGAGAGAGAGTGAGAGAAAGAGAAAGCATGAGTGTATGAGAGAAAGTGAGTGTAAAAGAGAGAGGGTGAGAGAGAGCATGTATGTAAGAGAGAGCGAGAGTGTAAGAGCAAGAGAGAAAGGGAAAAGAGAAAGAGAGAGAATGATTGTTCTGTAAGAAAGAGCAAATGAGGGAACATGAGTGTAAGAGAGAGAGTGAGAGAGTATCTAAGAGAGAGAGAAGAGAGAGAGCATGAGAGTGTAAGAGAGAGCGAGAGTGTAGGAGAGAGAGTGTGAGAGAGCAAGTGTAAGCAAGAGAGTGTGTAAGAGAGAGAGAGAGTGTGTGTAAGAGAGTGAGTGTAAGAGCGAGAGTGTGAGAGGAGAGACAGCAAGAGAGAGAAAGCATGAGTGAAACAGAGATAGAATGTAAGCGAGAGTAAGAGTGTGAGAGAGTGTGAGTGTAAGCGAAAGAGTGTGTAAGAGAGAAAGAATGTGAGTGTACGAGAGAACGATTAAGAGAGAGATAGAGTGTAAGAGAGAGAGTGAGAGTGTGAGAGTGAGTGTAAGAGAGAAAGAGAGAGAGTGTAAGAGGGCAAGAGTGTAAGAGAGAGTGAGTGTAAGCGAAAGAGTGTGTAAGAGAGTGAGTGTGAGTGTAAAAAAGAAAGATTGAGAGAGAGCAAAAGAGAGAGAGAATGAGCTAGAGGGAGTGTAAGAGAGAGTGTGATTGTAAGAGAGAGAGTGTGTAAGGGAGAGAGAGAAGAGAGGAAAAGTCAGTGTGAGAGTATAAGAATGAAAGAAAGATAGAGTGAGTGTAAAAACGAGAGTGAGAAAGAGCAAGAGAGTGTGTAAGAGAGATAGAGAGAGCATGAGTGTAAGGGAGAGAAAGAGTGTGAATGTAAGAGAGGGAAAGAGCATGAGTGTAAGAGAGTGCGTGTGAGAGAGAGCATGTGTGTAAGAGAGAGGGAGAGAGAGAGAGAGAGAGAAGAGAGAGAGCATCAGAGAAAGAGACAGAGTATGAGTGTGAGGGTGAGAGTATGAGTGTAAGACAGAGAGAGAGTGAGAGAGAGCGTGAGAGAGAGCATCAGAGAAAGAGACCGAGTATGAGTGTGAGAGACAGTATGAGTGTAAGACCAAGAGAGAGAGTGAGAGAGAGCGTGAGAGAGAGTATCAGAGAAAGAGAGTATGATTGTAGCATGAGTGTGAGAGAGAGAGTATGAGTGTAAGACAGAGAGTGAGAGAGAGAGCGTGTAAGAGAGAGAGAAGAGGGAGAGAGCATCAGAGAAAGAGAGAGAGAGTATCAGAGAAAGAGACAGAGCATGAGTGTGAGAGAGAGAGTATGAGTGTAAGAAGAGAGAGAGTAGGAGAGAGAGTGTGTAAGAGAGAGAGAGAGAGAGAGATCGTTTCCACTCCCCAGGTGATCTGATATTGAGTGACCCTTCCTGACATTCCCATCCTTTTTCCACCTCCTCATCCCTCAATCTCTGAGTGTCTTCATGTCACTTCCTGTCTGAGTGAGTGTGTTCAAGATGATGGGTCAGTAGGTTTGACTTCATGTCTTTTCTCTTCTCATCTTCTGCTGTTTGACACCAGGAGCTGTCATTCAGAGTTCAGTGTGTGTGTGTGTGTGTGTGTGTGTGTGTGAACCCCCTTGAACACACCCTGAAATGATGGGATCTATATAAGGAATCGGGCTGAAGGAACTGAAAAATAGATTTTTATTGGTGATATTTTATGTTTAATTGGACAAAGATGAGATTTTAATCTAATTAGGCAACAGTTGTTGCTATGGTAACATCTCAAGGCTGTTCATTTACTATATTTATAAAGTATTCAGTGCAAAATGCTCATCTCAGTAAGTGAAGATATCGGGACGAATAATAAAGGTTCTGTATTATTTCTCCTTATGATCTGATTATAAAACAAATATCAGACATTAATCCTGTTTTTAAACATATTTACTGACTTCAGACTTCTGTATAATATGAATATTTAAAATTATCAGAGAATAAAGATTAATAATAAAAAACATTCACTCATTCAAACCGGCTCAATATCAGCATATTAGATATTCCGAACTGTGAAATCCTATGAGGGTTGAGAGGAGGCTGGAGACACAGTGTCATCTCAGCCATTGCAGGGCAACACACACACAACCATTCACACTCACAACTAGGGCAATTTGGAACAGCCTTATGTACATGTCTTTGGACCGTGGGAGGAAACTAGTACCTAGAAGAAATCCAATGTGAGCTCAGGGTGAACATGCAAACACTAATGAGAGTGGGAGGTGGTGTAGTGATTAGCATGTCCGCCTCACAGCAAGAAGTTTCTGGGCTCGAGTTCTGGGCTCAGCGAGGGTGTTTCTGTGTGGAGTTTGCATGTTCTCCCCTTTTTTTGTGGGTTTCCTCAGGTTACTCTGGTTTCCTCTCACAGTCCAAAGACATGCACATTTGGCTAATTGGCTGTTCTAAATTGACCCTAGATCTGAGCAGAAATGTAAATGATTGTGTGTGCGTGTGTGTGTTGTGTGTGGCCCTGCGATAGTTTGGTGAGCTGTTTAGGGTGACCCCATCTTTGCCCAATGTTGGCTGAGATAGGTTCCAGCCTCCCCATGACCCTAGTAGGATTGAGTGGTTCGGCAGGTATTGGGAGTGTTAATGTAGGAAAGTAAATCATAAATGATCTTAGAGGGAAATCATTTACATCTAATCCGTTTCACTCCTCGCCAATCAGACATGAGTACTGAGCTGTGCTCTGGTACGCTGTATAACTGTGTATCACTTCACACTGCATGTGTTTATAGTCAGTGAGGAATTATCTGGTCTTTGTTACTATGTGTAGCTGGATGTACTGGACTAACTGGGAAGAGGACGAGATGAACGACAGCAGAGGGAGGATAGAGAAAGCGTGGATGGATGGAACTCATCGGCAGGTTTTCGTCTCTTCTGATGTCCTTTGGCCAAACGGTTTGACAATTGATCTTTCCACGGAGACAGTGTTGTGGTGTGATGCATTTCATCGCCGCATTGAGAAAATCCACATTAATGGGACACTCAGAAGCGTGAGTTTATTTATATCGTCTTCTACAGGTCACATGTGTGTGTGTGTGTGTGTGTGTGTGTGTGTGTGTGTGTGTGAGAGAGAATTAACATTTTTTTCGTTTATACTTGCATCTGTCTTTTTGCTTGTTTTTGTTTTAATCTCTAAAAACAAATGTCTGTTTAGTAAAATGTGGTGTTGAAGTCAAACTGCACAAAATTTTACTTACTTAAAAAAAGCTGTGGAGTCATTCTCCAGTCCAAACAACAGCATCAACACGAGCGGCTTTAATGACATACACCGATGGATTCGATCAATGGAACAATCAGATAAAACAGCTGCAGATTAAAACACATTGATTTATAAACAGGGATTTAAACAGATTTAGATATACAAGTGCATGTGCTTTAGTCCAGTGGTGCAGGAGGAATAAAAAACAGATTAATTTTAAAATCCATTTCTGATATTCAGAGTTTCAGTTTATACTCACAGTGCTGGTGATTCTCGATTCTGATTGGTCAGGAGGTATGTATGCAGGAGGTACATATGTTTGTAACACTCGGACTGTAGTTCTTTAATATAAACAGCTCCCATTTTGTTTTCTATACTAACAGCTTTTCTATAATATTTTCTGTTGACAATATTATTCACACCTGAGCTCATAACAGCTTGCGCTTAGCCCAGTTCAGGCAGCACAAACTGAGTAGGAGTTCATCCCATCCTGGATGCCACGCTAGGCCATCACTTTTTACCTTTGTCAAGGTTTTTATTCTGGTACCCATTTATACTGCTGGGTGGACAGAGGCATGCTTGTGGGTAAGACCTTGTCCAGGGGTTTTAGCATGGGGGGGGCCTAATTGGGATCCAAACCCACAACTTCTCGATCGTCATCCCAGCACTCTAACCACTACATCAGTACATTATAATTACTGTTATTATAATTACTGTTATTAAAATCTCTGTGCTCTGTGAGGGATGATGTACAGCACTACCGCTACACATCCTGGTCCTGATCCCTGTTTTGGGTTTATTTCACCATAATCACATGTAAATTACCCCTGATTGTTACACGGCTGCTTGCAAACTGTTTATATCAAAATCGTGTTATTAATGTTGCCTTTATTAGGCCCCCCTGAGTGGCTTTACAGAAGAGCATTTGGTCTATTATCCAAAACTTGCAGGTTTGATCTGCAGGTGGTTCATACAGCCATTCGTGGTTTGGAGCCTATTAAAGCTGACTGGCTGAGCTCTCAGGGAGGGAGGGATGGCATATGCTCTCTTTCTTGTCACTTGTAACATTAGCCAATCATGGACATTTTACTCCAAAAATGGCGAGGGTTTCACACTTTGTAGCAAGTGTGTGTTATAAAGAAATATTAGAGTGCTGAATTCTGTAATTCACCAATCAGAGTTGAGTACTGAAATAATTGTGGAATAACACACTCGAGACCATGCAATTCTCTCTGAGGGATGAGAGTAAGTCTGCTGTGTATCATGGAGTGTTTTGTTTGACAGTTTGGAGTGTGTTTGATTTTTTATTACTGTGAATATTTTGTGTTGTGACTTTATCTTTGATGGACTGTAATCTGCTCTGTAAGGTACTGTATTCGGGAAAAGAGCTAGATCACCCCTTCGGAATCTCTCACTCTGGCAGTTATGTTTTCTGGATGGATTATTTGAATGCCTCGATTTTCCGGCTGGATGTTACATCTGGTAAAGTCTCGCTGTTGAGGCAGGAAACACCGCCGCTCTTTGGTCTACAGGTTTATGACCCAAAGAAACAGAAAGGTACAAAATATTTACTAAAATAAATAAAGATTTAATTGATTTACTTACAGATCTCTTTCTCTCTCTTTTGTTCAGTCAGTAACATCTCACTGGACACACACTGCACTTTCATTCATCTCTATTAATGAAGTCTGGTTGCAGGAATGGACTTTACAGTAATAAAAGCCATGCTGAGGAAGTCTGAGTGCACGATTTGATTTTACATCTGTTTTTCAGTGAGAACTCACATTAACAAGGCATAAATCCAGTGTGTGTGTCTGTGTGTCTGTGTGTGTGTGTGTGTGTGTGTGTGTGTGTGTGGTGCCCTAATTGGATATTCTTGTACATTTTTATCATGGACCATGCCTGAAAGTGAGCTCAGCTTCACTGAGGGCTGAACTTTAAGTAGAGAATGTGTGCTTCCTGATGCTGAGTCTCTGATGATCATTAACCTTAACTTTTCCTCTGCCAAGCACTTTCTTTTCCTCTGTGCTCTTTATTTATTCCTAAAATTATAACTCTGCAGCTTTAGGCTTTAATTTCAGGGAAAATGCAGCAAATGCATTTATTTGATAGTTTATGCTGATGTGGTTTGTGTGTGTGTGTGTGTGTGTGTGTGTGTGTGAGAGAGTTAAATATATACTTAACTTTTAGAGGTGACATTTTGTGACTTGTGTGTTGGAGTGAGTGTGTGTGTTGGAGTGTATCTGTGTGTGTTGGAGTGACTCTGTATCAGAGTGTCTCTATGTTAGAGTGACTTGGTGTGTGTCAGAGTGACCCTGTGTTTGTCAGAGTGTCTATTTGTGTATTGGAGTGACTCTGTGTTGGAGTGACTTGATGTGTATTGGAGGGTCTTGGTATGTATTGGAGTGATTCGGTGTATGTTGGAGTGACTCATGTGTATTAGATTCACTCTGTGTGTATTGGAGAGACTCTGTATGTGGGGAATGACTCGGTGTGTATTGGAGTGACTCGGTGTGTATTGGAGTGACTCGGTGTGTACTGGATTGTGTTTGTGTGTGTTGGAGTGACTCGGTGTGTGTTGGAGTGGCTTGGTGTGTGCTGGAGTGAGTTTGTGTGTGTTGGAGTGACTCTGTGTTTGTCGGAGTGTCTCTGTGTGTGTTGGAGTGACTTGGTATGTGTTGGAGTGACTTGGTGTGTGCCTGACTCGTTGTGTATTGGAGTGACTTGGTGTGTGTTGGAGAGAGTTTGTGTGTGTCAGAGTGTATCTGTCTGTGTTGGAGTGTCTCTGTGTGGCAAAGTGACTCTGTATATATTGAAGTGACTTGGAGTGTTTTTTTGAGTGACTCTGTGTGTTGAAGTGAGTTTGTGTGTCAGCATGTATCTGTGTACTGGAGTGTCTCTGTGTGTGTCAGAGTGTCTGTGTGTGTCGGAGTGACTCAGTATGTATTGGAGTGACTCTGTGTCAGAGTGTCTCTGTGTGTGTTGGAGTGACTGTGTGGGAGTGACTTGGTATGTATTGGAGTGACTTTGTGTGTGTGGGAGTGACTTGGTATGTATTGGGGTGACTTTGTGTGTGTCGGAGTGACTGTGTTGAAGTGACTTGGTGTGTGTTGGAGTGACTCTGTGTGTATTGGAGTGTGTTTGTGTGTGTAATAGTGACTCGGTGTGTGTCTGACTCAGTGTCTATTGGAGTCACTCGGTGTGTGTTTGAGTGACTCTGTCTGTGTGTAATGACTTGGTGTGTATTGGAGTGACTGTGTGTGTATCAGAGATACTCGGTGTGTATTGGAGTGACTTGGTGTGTATTGGAGTGACTGTGTGTTGGAAGGTCTTTGTGTGTATTGGAGTGACTTGGTGTGGGAGTGACTCGGTGTGTATTGAAGTGACTTGGTGTGTGTTGGAGTGACTCTGTGTGTGTCAGAGTGACTTGGTATGTATTGGAGTGACTTGGTGTATGTGGGAGTGACTGTTTCGGAGTGACTCATATGTATTATATTGATTGTGTGTATTGAAGTGACTCTCTGTGTGGGGAATGACTTGGTGTGTATTGGAGTGACTGTGTTTTGGATTGACTGTGTATATTAGAGTGACTCGGTGTGTATTGGAGTGACTTGGTGTGTGTTGGAGTGACTCTGTATCAGAGTGTCTCTGTATGCGTTGTAGAGACTCTGTGTGTGGGAGTGGACTTTTTATGTATTGAAGTGACTTTGTGTCAGAGTGACTCTGTGTTTTAAAGTGACTTGATGTGCATTAGATTGATTCTGTGTGTATTGGAGTGACTCTGTCGGAGTGACTTGATGTTTATTGAAGTGACTCGGTGTGTGTTGGAGTGACTCGGTGTGTGATGTAATGAGTTTGTATGTTTCAGATTGTCTCTGTCTGTATTGGAGTGAATCTGTTTGTTGAAGTGACTTGGTGTGTATTGGAGTGAATCTGTGTTTTTTGGAGTGTCTCTGTGTGGTGAAGCGACTCGGTATGTATTGGAGTGACTTGGAGTGTGTTGGAATGATTATGTGTGTGTTGAAGTGAGTTTGTGTGTGTCGGCATGTATCTGTGTGTTGGAGTGTCTCTGTGTGTGTCAGAGTGTCTCTGTGTGTGTCGGATTGACTCAGTATGTATTGGAGTGACTCTGTCAGAGTGTCTCTGTGTGTGTTGGAGTGACTGTATGGGAGTCACTTGGTATGTGTTTGAGTGACTTTGTGCGTGTATTGGAGTGACTGTGTGTATCAGAGTGACTCTGTGTGTTGGAGTGACTGTGTTTTAGATTGACTCTGTATATTTGACTGACTTGGTGTGTATTGGAGTGACTTGGTGTGTATCGGAGTGGCTCAGTGTGTATTGGAGTGACTCGGTGTGTACTGGAGTGACGGTGTGTATTGGAGTAACTCTGTGTGCATTAGAGTGACTCGGTGTATGTTGGAGTGACTGTGTGTTTTAGATTGACTCTGTATATTAGAGTGACTTGGTGTGTGTTGGAGTAACTTGGTGTGTATTGGAGTGACTGTGTGTGTCAGAGTGACTGTGTGTGTTGGAGTGACTCAGTGTATTGGATTGACTTGGTGTGTATTGGAGTGACTCAGTGTGTATTGGAGTGACTCAGTGTGTATTATAATGACTCTGTGTGTGTTGGAGTGACTCGGTGTTTATTGGAGTGACTTTGTGTGTGTTGGAGTGACTTGGTGTGTATTGAAGTGGCTCGTTATGTGTTGGCGTGACTCTCTGTGTAGGAGAGACTCTGTGTGTGTTAGAGACTCTGGTTCCTCACTGTGACAGCTGAGATGCAGTGTTGAGTACAGATGTTGTCTCTCAGTGTTTCTGACCTTCAGACAATGTGATGTGTAGAAAGTGGCTGAGTGTCAGTGCTGAGGAGAAACTCACAGGGAGAACCTGACAACACTGACCTCATCACCTTCCCTCTACTCTCTCTCTCTCTCTCTCTCTCTCTCTCTCTCTCTCTCTCTTTCTCACCTTCTCTCTCTTTTTCTCCCTCTCTCTTTTTCTCCCTCTCTCTCTTTCTCTCTCTCTTTTCACTCTGTTGAATTCCGAGCTTTCATTCACCCTAAACTGCAATAAGTTTCAGGGATCTAAGCAGGAAGTCATCTCAAATGTACTGAGTCCTGTTGGTGGAAAATTCATGGATATTAAACTCTACAGCATGAAATATTATTTGACAAATAATTTCTTACTGAGGAGGACCTTTATAGAATTTATTTTTCTCTTTAAAACACTTACAAAACACCTGAGAAGCACTGGTGTGAACACCACACCTTTTTAAACATGGAAAAAAAAATCAGGTCTAGAAAATATGGACTAAGAAAAGACATTAGGTTTTTCCTTGCATGGTAAATGTAATATAATGTGATGTAAAAGTAAGATAAGTGAAAATAAATGTTATGGGATTGTACCTCAGACTCTGCTCCTATGTTTATAACACCTCTGTAGCAACGTCTGAGTTCTGAATCCTGAACTCGGCTCTGAACTCGACCCACTGTGCTCACTACGACTGACTGTCAGTTACAATCATGTAAATAGTGTTTGGTTTGGAATAGTAACTGTGCTCATACACAACATTCTTCTCTATCTATCTATCTATCTATCTATCTATCTATCTGTCTGTCTGTCTGTCTGTCTGTCTGTCTGTCTGTCTATCTATTTATCTATTTTTAAATCTGTGATGTTGTTAGAGCTCAGTCTTCACAGTTTATTACACACGAACAGGTGAGCTGTCGGGGGTGATGGAGGAAATGACAAACAGAGTAATGGGATGTGGAAATACTCTAATAGCTGCACATTGTATTCTAATCTGTCCTCGTTCTCACCATCTCCTCTCGGTTTAGTCGTTTACTCACACTTTTATTCCTGCGGGGGTATTTTACGGGATAAAATGATGTGAATCAGGATATACACAGGTAGCAGAATCATGTTGATATTACAGAGCTACATGCTGCTACTGGATTAGCAAAATGCTGCAGCTAATGAGAGTATAATATGAAGATGTCATTAAAATAGTCGAGGCTAAGGCGGGTGAGGAACGGCAGCAGCGATACACGTAAAACAATGTTCACACACATCTAAGAGAAATCAATTTCATAAACACAGCCTACTGATTATTGCTTTATAAATATTAAAGTGCTGAAGAAAAAGGCTAATATTCTCTCTCTCTCTCTCTCTCTCTCTCTCTCTCTCTCTCTCTATGTATTTCTCTATCTGTCTATCTATCTATATTTCTGTCTTTTGCTATTTCTCTCTCTCTCTCTCTCTCTCTCTCTGTTTCTATCGCTCTATCTATCTATCTATCTATCTATCTATCTATCTATCTATCTATCTATCTATCTGTGTCTGTCTCTCTCTATCTCTCTCTCTCTCTCTTTCTCTCTCTACCCCCCCCCCCCCCCCATAGTATTGAATTTCAAAACCAATCTATGTTTTATATTCTTCCTCTCCTCCCCTGTGTGTGTGTGTTTGTGTTTGTGTGTGTAGGTAATAATGCGTGTGTGTTGCAGCGTGGTGGTTGTGGCGTTTCAGCTCTGTGTCTTGCTGTACCTGGTGGCCGTGTGTGTGTGTGTGCAGACAACCAATACCTGCTTAAAGACAACCTCACCTGCTCAGGTAAGATGTTACACATTTTCATTACTGATTTTACAAACTAGAAAATCATGTAATACAATCGTACATGTCAGATTTTGGAATGTCAAATTTTGGAATGTCAGTAAAGCATCTAAAAGACTTTTCTTACAGTACTTGAGTTTTTAAAGTATTTAAAATATTAGTTATGCTCTCAGGATTCTTGAAAAACTCTTGAAATTCTAATAAACGTTTTCATTAAGCTTTTGGAATTCAAATTTTTTTTAAAAAGCTTTTTAAATTTTATTAAAATCTTTAAAATTCTAATAAAACTTTATAATTATAATGACGCTTTTGAAATTATAATAAAGCTTTTGGAATTATAATGAAACTTTTAGAATTATAATATAACATTTGGATTTATATTAGTTTTTTTTTTTAATTATAATAAAGCTTTTGGAATTATAATAAAACTTTTGGAATTATTATAAAGCTTTTGGAATTATAATAAAACTTTTGGAATTTAATAAAACCTTTGGAATTTTAATAAAGCTTTTGGAATTTTAATAAAACTTTTGGAATTATAATAAAACTTTTGGAATTGTAGTAAAGCTTTGGAATTTTAATAAAACCTTTGGAATTT
>JAQMYF010053337.1:0-19170 GCA_030014195.1 Neosilurus mollespiculum | reverse complement strand
GTTAAAAACGTCGAATTGTGAGTACATTGTACACCAATAGAAATAAGAGTATCCCTATCGTAACGAATGCACTCCATGCTGATGAATTTGACGGTTCCATGAATTAAAAATTTACTTAAAAAAACAAAAACGAAGAAAAATTGGGTTTCCTGTGGTGGTACGGACACAGGACAACTTTATATGGGCTCTACTCAGAAACGCCGCTATAGAGTACAAAGTAATATACCTGTGTTTTTTTTTCATACAATGGTGTACCCTTTTCTTGACGAGATCATTGTCCTAGATAAAGAAGCTTTCAGACTGGAAAAAGTGGTTAGGGACAGGATGGACCCACTGGCAATTACCTGTATGAGAGTTAAAGATTTTCTGTGGATGCTTAAGATCAACTTGGTGTTAGGTATGGTTCATGCTCCTTTTTCATTTCAGCTTCAGTTTGAATGTAATCAGTTTTGCCATTTTAAGTCTTCAACGATTTAAGAAGCATTACCTGGACCTATGTGGACCCTGCATGTAGAGTTAATCCATGAATATGGTACATTTACCCTGAGCTGGGGAGCATGAACACAAACTCATCTCAGGCATTTTGCCCAGCGCTGACCATAAGATAGATTATAAAATAAGATAGATTATTCATTCATTTTCTGAAGCGCTTAATCCTTATTAGGGTTGCGAGGAGGCTGGTGCCCATCTCAGCCGACTCTGGGCGACTCTCAGCGACCCTGGACAGCTCGCCAGGCCATCACAGGGCAGAAACACGCTGATGGCTATGTAGCCTACTCTTGACGAAAATCACCATAGACACTGAGAGACATGATCGGCATTTGATAACCCAGTTAGCTGCACTGGCGGGGAAGCAGTGAGAACCCGTTGATAATGGGGCTTGAACCATCGACCTTGGGACCAGTAATCCAGCACCCTACCACCGGGCCACCACCGCCCATTAGATCGATTAGCTCTGATAAATAAATGGAACAAATTCTACCTGACTGACAAAACTATCAATTCAAGGACAGGAAGGAAAATACAGCACACATGAGGAAAACTCTTAGGAAGGTATTACAAATGCTTTCTGAGGGATTCTTTGTGTTGAATCAGTCGCCATAGTTATCCTACTAATAATAACTGTGTAATAGATAAAAAAAGACTGAACACACCAATCTGAGAATGTGAAAGCAATCAAAAGCTGAAATCTTCTTTCAGAATGATAATTGGCTTCTTTTGGTTTTCCTTTCAACATGTTTAATTATCTCACTGACATTTCACACAAGACTCGATAAACAAAACAGACAGAAGATCATTACAGTTTTTGGTGGTTCAGTGATAATTTGGAAATTGATTTACATTTACATTTGATTTATCCTTCTCTCTCTCTCTCTCTCTCTCTCTCTCTCTCTTTCATTACTTTTTCTTTTGCATACAGCCATGTGAAAAAATAAATACATGCCTTAGAAATTGTTGGGTTTTTTTTTACATGTTTAAAAAAAGTTAACTTTTCTTTCCTTTTGATGTGGTGCCTCAGTTAAAGGAGAGATACTCCAACAAATGACATATGAAACTGGTGTTTTGTATTCAGTCACACAGAAAACAAAAATGTACAGCCTTACATTTATCATACCTTCAACCCCATACAATCAGAATCAGGTGTTATCAATCAGATGCCATTCATTCAGAACCTCCTGCAAAAGAAGCCTCTCTAATTGAAATCTGACATCTAGCACCTGGTGTTCACTTTGTTATTGAACTGAACTGTGTTATTATGCTAAGATTTTAAGAGCTCTCAAAGATCTCAGAAAATTGTTGTGGCTGCTTATGGTTCTTTCAAGAAGATCTCTAAATTATTGGAAATAAAACATTCTATTGTTGTCTTTTTTCCTCCCCGAATTTATTCATGACCAAAATTCCCATTTGTCAAGCATTGCCATCCCATCACACACAACCACTACCAACCATGAAGGAGCATAACCAAGCAAGCCCCCCTTGAAAACACACCCATGATTGGTGAGTGATCGCTGTAAGTGACAGGAAGGGAAGCATATGCCATCCCTCCCTACCATGAGAGCTTGGCTAATTAGCTCCCATGGAGTCCTGGCCATGGATTGCTGTGGCATTAGCCTGGATTTGGACATGCGGTTTTCAGGTTGATAGTCATGCAACTTGTCGACAAGCCAATCGAGTGCCTAAGCATTGTATTGTATAAAAAATATATACAAGTTACTCTGATTTAAAACAAGTGCTAGGACTGGCCTTCCTGGCAAATTTAACCCAAGAGCAGACATCCTGACATAAAGAGAATTCTCCAAGAACCCCGGCATTCCATCACAGGATCTGCACCCTTTTTGCGAGTGTTGTATTATAATAAATGTATTCACCAGATGTTCAAGTATAAATACATAGAAACAAAAAACAAAGAATAGAAACAATGTAGCAATTAAACAGGACAATATATCATTTAATCTAATGTATAAAGCAAATACACTGTATGGACAAAAGTTTCTGGACACTTGACCAGAACATTCATATTTGTTCATTGAATTTCGGACTCCATGTTTCGTTCCTCTTTGCTGTTATAATAAATTTCTCGTTAATACAAGCGGTTGAAATGAGCTTCCTTTTGCAGGGTGGCAGGTCTCTCCCTCAGAGATAGGGTGAGAAGTTCTGTCATCTGGGAGGAACTCGAAGTAGAACTGCTGCTCCTTCGCGTTGAGAGGAGCCAGTTGAGGTGGCTCGGGTATCTGATTAGAATGCCTCCCGAATGCCTCCCTGGTGTGGTGTTTCGGGCATGTCCAACCAGGAAGAGACCCCGGGGCCGACCCAGAACAAGCTGGAGGGACTACATCTCTCGGCTGGTCTGGGAACGCCTTGGCGTTCCCACGGAAGAGCTGAAGGAAGTGGCTGGGGAAAGGGACGTCTGGACCTCACTGCTTGGGCTGCTGCCCCCGCAACCCGACCCCAGAAGAAGCAGAAGAAATTTCTCTCTACTGAGAAGGCTGTCCACTAGATTTTGGAGTGTAGCTGTGGGGATTTGCGATCATTCATCCACAAGAGCATTATTAAGGTTAGGCACTGATATCAGACAGGGACACCTGGGGCAGATGGAATTCTAGTTCATCCCAAATGTGTTCAGGGGTTGAGATCAGTGCTCTGTGCAAGTGACTCACATTCTCCAACTCCAACCTTTGCAAGGCATGTCTTCAAGTGGCCCACAGTATGCGCGGGGGTGTGGGGGGGTGGTTATGTTAGCACAGGTTTGAGCCTCTTAGTTCTAGTGAAGGGAAATTGTAACCCAATCGCAGATGAAGACATTCTGCACAACTGTGTGCTTTCAGATTTGTGGCACTAAATTTGGGAAGCTACATATGGGTCTGATGGTCAGGTGACCATAAACTTTTGTCCATATAGTGAACATCTGATGGGAACAAAGCCCCAAAGGGTTTGATTTATCCCAGGAGAAATGCAGAGTAAGCTATTTGTAAGATATGTTGGTGAAAATACAGCAGAGATTAGTTGCTTCTTAAAAAAAAAAAGATTTGGTGATATAACATATAATGTCATATTTTGGGTGCTTAACCTGGGTTTACACTGGGGCACGATGTCGTGGGGGGTCATGGGATCGAAACGTGATGATCTTTTTTAATTACGGACATCGTGCCCCAGTGTAAAACCAGGGTTAGTTTCAAACACTGTAAAAATCTAATATTTCACTTAAAAGACAGCTGGATTATACAGGTAATATGAAATATATCTAATTATTATAGGCTATTATCTGGACCTTTAACCTTGAATTAAATAGTGAAATTGAATCAGTACATTTTAAATTTAAATTTAAACTATTCCAGACTGGGAGAGATATATATTATAATGTAAGTCTTGACTGTGATAATTTGGTGAGCAGTTCAGGGTGTACCCTGCCTTCACCCATTGTCAGCTGAGATAGGCTCCAGCCCTCTGTAACCCTAGTAGGATTAAATGGTTTGACAAGTGAGTGAGTGAGTGAGAGTGCGCGTGTATCTTGATAAATTTGTTTTGCAAAAAGGTTGACTAAGATTTAGTTTATGGCCTCTTGTTTGGTATTGGTAAATATATGCTTGTGGAAGTAAACATTTAATAAACAGAAAAGGCAAATGGTGACAGTGGTAAATTTATGCGCTGTAAGTAGAGAAGTATAGATGTTAATTTCTGCTAATCTTAAAATTTTTAAGTCGGCAAAAAGAGGGCTAGTGTGGTCCAACTTTTCAGAACAGTTTATTACTCTGATTGTGTTATGATCACTCTCAAGAAGTCCCACAACAAACAAGAAACAAGAAGTCCCATTACAAACACAGGCTCAGAGAGCCACAAACACAGAACAAACACAAAACGGGGTAGAAAAGGAAACCTGCCACCAGGGGCGAACCAAACCCGACAAACACAACAGATACTGACACAAAGGGTCTGGGAGAACTTGGGAGAGGTCGTAACGAGTGAAGAACGCTCTTACGTAGCACAGATTCTTGTGGTCAGGGAGGACCTGGAAGGGGTATTGCGCCCCTTCTAGCCAGTGGCGCCATTCCTCCAGAACTACCTGTTGTAGTGCCTCCTCTATGTATTCCTCCATGGCTCATTGTTCCGGCAGTGACAGAGGGTATACTCGCCCCTTAGGGACCGATGCGCCAGGTACCAGCTCGATGGCGCAGTCCCAAGGTCTATGGGGTGGTAAACCAGTGGCAAGCCCTTGACTGAAAACATCTTGGTAGTCAGAGTATTTCTCTGGGATCATTATGGTAGTCTGGGCTGTGGGGCTCTCGATGGTGGTAGTACCAATGTCGAAGTGGTCCCGAAGGGTTCTTTGGGGGAGCATTGCTGGAAGCACCCTTTTCCCCACTTCAGGACTCCACCGGTGGCCCAGGAGATTGTCAGTGAATGGAGCACGAGCCATGGCTGACCAAGGATGATGTCGGCGTGTGATTTCTCTACTACCAGAAAAGATCCGTTCTCTTGGTACAGGAAACTGATATTCAGGAGCACGGGGTCAGTCTGGAGTTGACGCACTCATGAAGTGAGGGGTTCTCCGGTTATGGAGCGCACGGAGAAGGGTGTCGGGCAGCAGTGGAGCTTGAGCTGGACTTTGCGACACAGGTCCCCGGAGATGAAGTTGCCCGCTGAACCGGAGTCGATGAGCGCCGTGACTGTAAGAGAGCATATTCCCTTGACTCATCGTGGGGGGGCGGATAGGACAGGTCGATATGGCATGTCCTGCCTGGCCACAGTAGATACAGAGTCCCTCTTGTATCCGTCATGTGTCGTTTGGCGGGAGTGAGCCGGAGCGAATCTACCTGCATAGGTTCAGCGGGCGGTGAAGTTGGCATGGAGGAAGCTGAGTCTTGCAACTCCTCGAGGCACCCTCTCCGTCAATGCGCGACACGGATGGCCAGCTGAATGAGTATCTCCAGCCCTATGGAGTCGTCTTAGGCAGAGAGTTGTCGCCGCAGCGAAGGTTCTAATCCTTGGCGGAAGTGAGTGATTAGAGCCGTTTCATTCCACCCACTGGTCCCGGTGAGGGTTCAGAACTCCAGGGCGTACTCCCCGATGTCCATCTGGCCTTGACGAAGCCGATGTAGTTTCTCCTGGTTGGTGGAGTCACCATTGGGGCACCAGAACACCTCACGGAAGTGTGTGGTGAACGCAGCGTATGTAGATATGGCAGCACCATTCTGTCTCCACTGTCCTTCTGCCCACTGCAATGCTTTTCTGGAGAGCAAGGAAATGACATAGGCGACTTTGGCTCGTTCTGTGGGAAAGCGAGCGGGGTGCATTTTGATCGCCAGTGAGCACTGAAGAAGGAATCCCTCACCGCTGTCAGTATCTCTGGAGTAGCGTGGGGGGTTGATAATGGGACCTTCGGTGGGAGTAGCAAGCACTGGCCTCGCAGAGGGTGCCTCCAGAGATGAGAGGGCACGCCATACCTCCTCCACGAGAGATTGGAACACGTCCGGAGGGAAAGTGGGCGTGGCCTCCATTCCATCTGTCTCGGTCTAGCCTTCTGTTATGATGACTCCTGGAAACAAGAAGGATATATTCCAGCGGGTTTTATTGTCCCACAACAAACACGGGCTCAGAGAGCCACAAACACTAAACAAACACAAGACGGGGTAGAAAAGGAAACCTGCCACCAGGGGCGAACCAGAACCAACAAACACAACAGATACTGACATGAAGGGTTCGGGAGAACTTGGGAGAGGTCGTAACGAGTGAAGAACGCAGAAGCTGAGGTGAGTCAGAAACGCTAGAAGGAGTAGCGGTGAAAACACGTGCATCTCCAACGAGGCTAGACACTGAAGTGTGTCTAGAGGGGGTTTATATAGTGGAGTTAATCAGATCCGGTATTGAGGTGCAGGTGATGACGATTAGTACTCGGGGAAGTGTTCTCACGGTGTGTGAGTGTCGGGGAGAGAGTTAGCTCTGGACATAACAGATTGCTTTTTTCTTTTTTTTTTTGTAGAAGACATAAATCATTCTGATGATTCTGGTGAGCTGTCCAGGGTGTACTCTGCCCTTGCCCAAAGTCAGTTGAGATGGGCGCCAGCCCCCCGGCGACCCTAATTAGGGTTCAGAAAATGAATGAATGAGTTTCAGAGTTTTTGGAATGAGCTGATCATTTACCTGCTGCATTTCCACTTCCATAATTTTAAAGCTTCAATTTGCATCTTCATCTGAATATACAATGCTGGCATCATCTGCAAAAAGTATTAGTTTTCTGACCCTTCTCACTTCACAAAGAAAAGAGTAGTGCCCAATATTGATCCTTGGGGAACACCACATCTGCTTTCTGCTGGTAAAGAAATTCATTATATACCATGTATTATAGTGTGTCATTTAAATATCTTTGAAACCATATAACCAGTGTCCCATTAACACCATACTGATTTCATTTAGACAGAAAGATTGGGTGTTGAACAGTATTAAACACTGAATAGATCATGAAATGTCACCATCGTATTCTATTTCTTTTCTTTAGAATTGACTAACATTTCATGAAGGGAATATGCTGTAGCAGAGGAAGAGTGGTTTGGGCAAAAGTTCAAATTCATCTTCCTATATGATGTTATTTTTTCTAAGAAAAATAAAAGCCTTCTGGCAATCAATTTTTTAAGGAGTTTGCTGAAGCAAGGAAGAACAGATTGGTTTATAATTTTCACAGTTTTGGTTCCTGCCAGTTTTAAATATCTGTTCAACCTTCACGTTTTTCTCTAAGTGGTGGGGAATTCTTTTAATCAAAAGTGATAAATTTGTGCTAGTGGAGAGAATACATAATCAAATACTGTTTTCACAATGACTGAGCTGATGCCATCGTTCTCAGGCAAAGAAGATATGTATATATATCACGTGCAGTATATCCGGCGCAATGCTTTCATGGAGTTGCTTTGTGACCTGGGATTTTTTTGTTTATCTTATTAACTTCATTAGAAAGAAGTAAATAATGCTGGCAAGGGAAACACTGTTTATATCTGCTATAACATAAGTACAAACAAGAAGTAACATGTCAATAAATTGTGTCCTTCATTAACTAGATTCAAACATCAACTGGATTCATTAACTGCTATTTATCCATGTATCTATTTCATCTCATATTGGCTTCAGTGTACATACTGTATATCCCAGGGCTCAGTTTTTATTCACAGGTGTTTACAGCTTATATTGCTATTTCATATTTCGGTTTAAAAGTTGTGTATATAATTACTTGTGTTTATATTCTGCCCTTGACTGTGTTAATTGCAGTTTATGGCCTTGGTTGTTGCTTTTAAAGCTGGGAGTTTCATACATTAGTTCGTTATGTGTGAACATAATGACAGTAAAAACTCTTGAATCTTGAATCTTAATCCATATCTAGTCAAAATTAGAATCAGTATAATACCCAAGAAGGCAGACTCCAGTTTTTGGACAAACCAGCTCTCGCATGTTTTTTCACTCCTGAAACCCTCCTGGAACATCTTCTAGCCTGCAGTGTTTTTGCTGATATCCCGGAATTCTAACATTTATGATCATTTGAAAAATATGAAAAAATTCACTGCTACTTACCTGTTTATAATTTCCCTAAAGATCTAATGCTCAAATATTGTGTATTTTAAATCAGATTAAAAAGATTTTGTGCTGTCTTGTTTTTCCTAGGTGCCTATGACAACTAGGTGCCTATGTATAGCATGAAAATCATTTTCGTTTTCTCACATATTTCACGAATGAGTTTTAATGTGGAATATACTTATCCTTATTGACTATATTATTGTGGCCCCGTGCATAAACCTGATAACCCACATTCTCTTAAAAGTTTAGTCTGACAAAGCTGTTGAAAAATTGCCTCAGTGTAATTTTCTCATTAATAGGAGACATATGTGTGAAGTCGTCAAGATCCTAAAATCCATGTCTGGTTGACTAATTATTGCATTTTACAGATTATTGTATTCAAATTCAATTTTCTCATTTAGAATTTGTGGGTTATCAGGTTTGTGCATGGGGCCATAGATTTGACTTAGAGTGTTGGCCAATTATATGGGCTCATTCAAAAACCAAAATCATCTGTGTAGTAGCTATTTTGAGGATGTAGTGGATGAAAATGCTACTCCTTCCACTAAATTAGAATTTACCAGAAATGGAGGGGGAAAAGTCAAAGTTCTTCTTCTATGCTGCCTTCTGGCTATGCTGCCTTCTATGCTGCCTTCTGGCTTCTTTGTACAGATGGCAGACATCCTCCACCCCTTCGTCTTCGGCCAGTGTGAGGGCCACTGGGAGGGCTGCCTCACTGAGTCATGCAAGATGCTGCCATTCCTGACAGCTGCACGCCACTACAAGTATGGGCAACTCTCACTATAGTATAGTATATTTTACAGAATTTTTTTCTTTTAAATATGTGACAAAACATTAATGATTTTTAAAATATACAGAGGCACCTAGGAATCACAAGGCATCACATAAACATTTTGAAATTTGATTTAAAATGCAAAATATTTGGGCATTTCAGCCTGGATCCTTTTCAGAAATTATGAACAGGTAAATAGCAGTGAGGAATTGAAGCAATTTGGGACTATGGTCAGTGTTAGAATTCCAGGTTACCAGCATAAAATCTGCAGGGTTGTCCACACTAAGTTTTCCAGGGGGGTGTTGGAGTAAAGAAACAAAGATTGTGTACACAAACTAGAAATTTGACTCCTCTTAAATTTATTCACTGCACAGGAAAGCAATGAAGTCAAGCTAATGTAAATGAAGATAAATATAAAGTGAAGAAATAAACTATAACAATTACGTGCAAACAAAAGTGACAGTATGATATAAAATTTACAGTATGGTGCAGAATTATCATTTAGTGCAAACCAGAATTCATGAGGTAGGGTAATGAACAACATACTGTATGTGTACTGTGGGTTATTTCATAGTGGTTTTTATGACACTCTGTGACTTTACAGTTCAACGTAGTGACAGCCTGAAAAGAGAATCTGTCTCTGTGCTGGATGGTCTTCGTGTACAGTGCTCTGTAATGCTTTTCAGAGGGTATGAGTGCAGACAGTTTATGATCGAGATGTTAGGGGTTAGCAGAAATCCTACCTGCCCTTTTTCCTGACTCTGAACTTGTACAAGTCCTGGGTCGAGCGCAGTTCGGCACTGATGATCCGCTCTGAAGACCTGATTGTTTGGTGCAGTCTGCAGGGAGTGTTGAGGGGTTCTTTTGTTTTGATCACACCAGAAACAAGCTGTTCCGTATCCCTTCTGTAAACAGACTCACCGTCCGGATCAGACCATGACAGTGGTTTCATCCACAAACTTCAGGAGTTTCACTGAAGGTTCCCCTGAGGTACAGACATTTATGTAGAGGGAAGATGGCAGTGATGTGTTCGTATTTACGCACCCTCATCAGGATCCTGGCAGCGCTATTCTGAATGTTTTGGAGCATCTGAAGGCTCTTGCCAGGAATCCCAGCCAGGATTCCCGGCCTGAATTACAGTAATCCAGAGGAGAGGAATGGGTGAAGTTTTACGATGTTCCTGGGGTGAAGGAAAGCAGTTTTACAGAGGTGGTGGACATGTGTATAAAAAGACAGATTGCTGACAGAGGGGGAGAGGGGGATGTTATGCTCAGAGAAGGAAACTTAGCTGGTGAGGGTATCACTGAGAAGGGCTTCAGTTTTAGTGCTGTTAAGCTGCAGAAAGTTCTGAGACATCCATGCCTTTATCTCCTCCAGGCAGGAAGTGAGGGCTGATGGAAGGATGGGGGAAGTTGGGTTCAATCTCACATATAGCTGAGTGTCATCAACATAGCAATGGAATGAGACTCCATGCCTGCCGATGATGTGGCCAGGTGGGAGCATGTAAATGTTAAAAAGGACCTGAGCCTGACAGTGTGGGACCGCAATCTTACATCTCCCAGGGCCACATACTCAGTCCTATCTGTGATATATGAACCAAACCACTTTAGGGCAGCACCAGTCAATCCAACTAAGTGCTGGAGACAGTGTAAAAGAATAGTGTGATCAACTGTATCAAAGGCGGAAGTGAGATCCAGGATGATGAGGAGTGACAGGAAGCCCTGGTCAGCAGCGATAGGAGGTCGTTGGTAACTCTGACCAAGGCTGACTCTGTACTGTAGGCTGACCGGAAACCAGATTGAAATTTTTCAAAGAGGTTGTGTGTTTGGAGGTGATCCTACAGCTGGGCGAGGACTTTCTCCAAAACCTTTGAAAGTAATCAGAGGTTGGAGGGCGGTAATTTGCCATGACTGCAGGATCTAAAGATGTTTTTTTTGAGAAGTTGCCTAATGTACAGCTCGCTGGCCATCGCAGAGCAGAAACACGCGGCTATGCAGCCTACTCTTGACAAAAATCAGCAATGGTTATTTTACATGCCTCTCACCATGGACAATGAGAGACATGTCCGGCCTTTGATAACCCAGTTAGCTGCACTGGGGGTTTGTGGTAAAGTGTGAAATTAATTTATTACACTGCTCTCCATTTAGATTATATTATTATGTTACGGGCTTGAGGTTTGAGCAGGTGATTGACTATGGAAAAGAGTTGTTTGGAGCTGCCGGAATTGTTATTGATTATGTTTGAATAGTATTGTGATCTGGCAGTGGCGTTCCCTGTAGGCCCTGTTGACTTGACATGTAGTGCTGTTTTTATCTGCTCACTAGTGAACAATGGGGCTGTTTTAGTGAAGGTAACTATTCATGACCTAATAGGACCATGGGTGTCCAGAACATTTTGGAGGTCACTATTGTAGTAGTCAACTGATTTGTCAACTGAGGGGAATTTAGACTGTTAAGATTTTCAAAGTCAGAGTATAGTTCCGAAAGAACTATATTCTTAATGTTCCTAAAACAAATACAGCGCCTTGGTTTGGAATTTGGTAAGGATGAAGGGAGAACCATTGAAATTGCTTTATGGTCAGAAACACCCAGGTCATATACTTCGAGGTTTAGGATAGGAATGGAATCTGTAATGGCTAGGTCAGAACATGACACCTACAATGAGTAGGAACCTCAACATGCTGCCTAAGGTTTAAGCAGTCCAGGAGTTCTAGAAACTCATCAGCAGAGTGATTAGAGGGAGTATCCACGTGAATGTTGAAATCCCCAAGTATCATTACATTGGTTGATGATGTGCAAAAGGTTGTGAAAAGTTCATTCTTTCTTGTTCAGAGAAACAAATCCCACCAGCAACCAGCAAAAGAGTAGAGATCCAGCAAGTAGGCACTTTGTTAAAAAAAGCGGATACTTGACGTGGTTAATGCTAGCCCGAAGTAGCAGCTGTTGTCCAAAACTTGTTGAGTCTTTATGCACCTTAAGTGCCATTTGAATGCCCAGCACTATTCAATAGCACAAAAGTAGTGTTAAAAATAGTAAAAAGTAGCAAAAGAACAGTAGCAAGTAAAATGTAGCAAGAAGCACAGAGAAGCGGTGGACAGCCAACGCCAGCGTCCTCTCCTCTCTGCCTCTCTATTAAGGCTACAGTCACAGACATATTTTTCTTCTCACACCTGTTCATAGTTTCTGCTCTTCACAAAAATCACGTTTGATGAGTCACTTGAAAAAAAACCCAAAAAGAAAATACTTAGGCTGGGAATCCTTTTTTTCTTATGCACTGATGTAGCACTGTAGTTTTGTAATTTCAAAGTAATTTTAAAGGCATGTCCTGCACAAGAAAAATAATTGCTAAATGTTATATGTTAAAATCAAATAAATACATGTAGTTCTGACCATTATTACCGATCAAAACACTTGGAAGTGCGAGATAACATGATTTTTTTTCCTCTCTGAATAAGAGCTAAGCAATGTAAACAAACATGCCTATGGGACACCAGCATACTGACTTTATTTTCACGATTTGTATTCACAAAAACCTGTGACTTCATTTTTGGAAAGTGCCAATCATGTGACAAATTTGCAGCAGCAAGAGAGTCAAAAATGACGATGCACAAAAGGTGAGTATTCAATACTGTGTCCGAATGAAAAAAAGCAAGACATGAACACAACAAGGAACGACAAAAAGTGAGGACTTACATCTCAGATCATTGGCAGAGGTGACAGGAAATCTTCAAATGCATTCAGATACAGCCGGATTTTTGCTTGACTAGTAAGTATATTTACGTTTACATTTACAGCTTTTAGCAGATGCTCTTATCCAGACTGACTTACAAAAATGTTTTTTTTAATATACTGTATAAATCCCACAAGGGAAATTACTGTCTCTGCATTTAAACCATCCAAAGTGAGCATCACTGAATTGTGTGTACACAAACTGCAGCATTGTTCGGGTATTTTCGGGTATTTGTCCTGCAAGTTCTTGAACAGCTTTGCACCCCATTATTGGTGCAAAATTAAGAAATGAGTAATTACAGTTCTGTTTTGGCAAGAGAATACTTAGTTGTGTTATATAGTGATGTTTTTCAAAAACCATGGGTTTGACCATGCACAGGGGACACTTTGCACAGGACATGTCTTTAAGGTGTAAAATGTCTGCTTATGCCAATTATTCCCTTCCGCAGCTTTAATAAACCATCATGGAACAGCATAACCCCTTCTGAGAAGAGTGTAATCTACCATCTTTTGCATACCTGAACACACAGCTGCCCATGATTGGCTAGTACTACTGTGATTGATAGGGGAGTATGTGAGTATGCTCCTCCCACCCAGAGAGCATGGGGAATTTTATTCTCTTGGCTCCCAGCCAAGGGCCACCAGTTGGAGTATCGCTGAGATTCACCATAATCACCTATATATAGATACACTGTTGGGGGGTTTTTTTGTTGTTGTTTTACCACTTGGAAGCCTAAAGACATATTTCCAAAGAAAACTAAAAACTACACAAATTTGTAAAAGAGAAAAAAAGGATTTTGGGGTACACATTTGAAAAGCATGGTGATGTATCCGTGATTTGTCACGTCCTCCTCACAGCAAGCAGGTCCTGGGTTCAAGTCCTGAGTTCAGTAAGGGTATTTCTGTGAGGGGTTTAAATGTTCTCCTTGTGGTTGCATGGGTTTCCTCCAGGTACTCCTGTTTCCTCACAATGTTCAAAAGCATGCACATTAGGCTAATTGGCTGTTTCAAATTGCCCTTAGATATATACAGTATATATATATACAGACATTTTCAGATATTCATAAGTGCAAAAAACTTCCAGAGTTACTTAAGTACATGAATAAAGCAACAAGGCCATCATTGATTAAAGGCATGATTTTCAAACACACTGTTTGCTTTATGAGCAGTTATGAAATGTATTATTTTCTCATGAAGGTTAGCGTACTGATTATTATCAAAAGGGTTATGAAATGTTATATGGCACCGAATAGCTTTACAGAAGTACCATGTTAATATGAAGCTTAGCATACTATGATTTATATTTCACCTGTAGCTCAGTATGGTATTGAGTATGACATTTACCATCCAATTCCAATATTCTTTTATCATATCTATGAGATTGGAGACTGAGCAGTGCCAGGATTCATGCAAAAGAAAACCATTTTGGGTGGTTCTGTTAAATAATAATTGACTGGGATAATGTCATGCTCAATACAATACTGTACTTTTGTGATAGTGTGATGAATAAGATATAAATAAGGTATAAATAAGATATAGATAAGGTACATATTAATGAACTTGATTTAAAGTCCTGAAGATGTCCATCCTTCTATCCATCCATCCATCCATCCATCTATCCATCCATTATACTGTACTTGTATAACCACATGGCTGAGACAGTACAGTGACTTACAGAAGCATTTACCTCTTTGCTATTTTTCCTAATTTGTTGCTTTACAACCTGTAAATAAAATGGACATTTGGGAGCTTTCTCTCAGTTAATTTACACAACATGCCAACAACCTCTCACTCAGTCATTTGCCGAACCATTTAATCTTATTAGGATCACAGTTAGGCTGGAGCCTATCTCAGATGACACTAGGTGAAATATTTGTTATTGAAGCAACAAGAAATAGTACATGTAAAAAATATACAAAAAAAACAGAAAATGTAAGTGTGCAGAACTATTCATCCATAAACTCAGTACTTTGTAGAGCCACTTTTTGCAGTAATTGCAGCTGCAAGTCTCTTGGGGTATGTGCCTATGACATTGTGGGGTTTTTGTGTTCAGAATTTTTGTGTATTTTTAAAAGCAAAACTGCTCAACCAGTTTAAAGGACCATTAAAGTTGCTTTAATTCCCTAAAGAAAGCACCACACATCTTTCTCTCCATTCTGAGCAGTTTCTTAGTCCCTGCCAATGAAAAACATCCACACAGCATAATACCGCCCCCACCGTTCTTTATTGTGTGGGTGGTGTTTTTGGGGTAAAGAAATGATGGGTCTGAGGCACACAGAGCATTTTTTTTTGATGGCCAAAATGTTAAATTTCAGTCTCATACTCAGGACCAGAGCACTTTCTTTCATATGTATGGGGTTCTCCAAAATGCTTTTTGGTGGCTTTTTTTAGGCCACTCTTATAAAAGGATATAATGAAAGGATATAATGAAAGGATTCTCTGCACTTTGCAAGTCATAATATACAGGTATTATACTGGTATCATACCGGCATTTACTTGAAAAAACTGTTTATTGTGGATTGTGGATTGTGATAAAAGGAACTAACTTGCCTTGTGGATGGTAAATAGTTATCATTAGAAGGATGTTGTTTTTCATTTGTGTAATTAATATGAGCTATGATGCGCTGTCCTGTTCTTCCTCTGTCCAGCAATCTTCTCTGAAATGAAATCATTACTGTATAACTAGATAGGATTAAGTGGTTTCTACACACACACACACACACACACACACACACACACACACACACACACATTTTTTGTAACATACACATATGGATACACACTCAGTTGTATTATATCTGCAATAAATGATATCACCAGCTAAGAAGTTTCTTCTGCATAAACGGTAAAATAAATAAATAAATAAATAAATAAAGATTTAAGACCTTTGAATTAGTTATTTATGTAACAGTCAGTCTATGAAAGTTTTTCCAAAATAATATTCAGTGAACATTTCTATAAAAGATCTTCCCAGATGCATCTGCTCTGTTTTGTTTTGTTTTATGAGCTAAGAGTACCCTGTGTTGTATTTCAAGAAAGAAGTTCATCGTTTTGTATGATCTTGAGGGAATTTCAGGAAATTACTATCAAGGAAAGAATTTGGTCGGAGATCTTTTTATTTTTCTGAGGGCGGCACAGTGTAGCATAGTGGTTAGTACACCCGCCTCACAGCAAGAAGGCCACATAGTTTGCATGTTCTCCCTGTGCTTGTGCGGGTTTCCTCCAGGTACTCTGGTTTCCTCCCACAGTCCAAAGACATGCACATTGGGCTAATTCCAAATTGCCCCTAGGTGTGAGTGTGAATGGTTGTGTGTGTGCTGGCCCTGCGATGATGTCAGCTGAGATGATCTCCAGCCTCCCTGCACTCCTAAATGGATAAAGCTATTGGACAAATGAGTAAATGAGAATGAGAATCTTTTTTGCCCATAACTTTTAGGAGGGAACACCTGACAAAAAATCATCCTCAAGGAAGATTTTTTTCCGGAATTCCTAAACAACATTCCACAACATTATATGGTTACTGGTACGTGTTATTATTTGTTAACCTCCAGCACCAGACGAGTCAGAAGTCGCAGTGCAACTTCTTTAGATATAGTGGATTAACGTCACCATTCATATCACCAAAAAAATATAAATAAATAATAATAAAATATATTCTTACCATGTACACATCAAATTCTTGTGTAGTGGTTAGGGTGCTGGGCTCAAGATCAAAAAGCCATGTGTTCAAATCCCTGTTAGACCCCCACCGTGTTAATACCCTGTATGCCTCTGGTCACCCAGCAATATAAATGGGTGCCAGTAAAAATACTGTGAAGGTAACCTGTGATGAACTAGCGTCCCATCCAGGACATGCTGAGCCCGATTCGCTTCATGCTATAGAAACTGTGATAAGCCGGCCCCAATGAGCTAATTGGCAAGGGTATAAAAGGCCCAACATACTTACGTATACTGCACATCCTGCCTTCAATGAGGGAATGTATGATCTAATGTATGATACGTATATTAAAAAATGCCACAACATACAAATCAATAATGTGCAATGTTCAAGGATTCCACTGCCATGTCACCTATCAAATACCTGGAATTCCAGCTCTCAAAAGTACACAGTAAACCAATAAAAATGCCTTTTGTAAACCTCTTCACTGTGAAACAAACTATTCCCTTTCCATAGCAATAATGCAGCATCTGATTGGCTACTTTACTGGGGTTGTTTAATGCCCTTCCTGATAAGCATCGATAATCTGTTATATCTAAAAATACAACCTGCAACTTCCCTGAGAATGTCTCATTTAATTATGAGAATATACAACATGCACTAATATGAAAATAATCTACTTTGTGGTGGTTACACACCATACCTGCATAGTTTCTTCTTTAATATATCCACAAACAGAGTGTTTCTAGTCCTGAAAAGGACTTATATGTCATCATTGTCATCTCTGCTTACTAATTCTCTACCTAGTTAAAATCCAGATAATGTCAGCCAGATAATGTATCATCTGATGTGCCAAGTTCAGCGGGTGTAGTACAATTACAACATCATTAAATTTGAACATAGCTACATGTCAAATAAAAACTGTTATTCCCTGAAGTAATACTTCCTTAGATATGGGTGAAATTGGGTGACAACAATGAAGGAACACCACATTAAAAAATACAAATTTTCATTTCACACAGGCTTGTGAAGAATCTTTACAAGCATCTGTAACATTTCATGGAAATCGCTGTTTGAAATTCTACCTGTTTTTTCATCCATTCAAATGTGTGAACTCTTTCATATGGAAATTAGTTCTGATTGGAAAGGATGGTCGTGGTACATGCTTTGTCCACAGGAGATGAGAATATAATGATAAGAAATTAGTCTTATTTTTCCCTTATTGTAGACTAAGCAAACAATCACGGTGTTCTCAAATGTGTTAAAATGACACTGTATGATAGTGCAAAATAATTAAACAACCCTAATGTTAAACATTTAAAAAAGATATCCATAATTAGGATGAATCCCACCAACACTCCCTCTGTTGAAGAGAAAGAGCCTGGGGGTTTGGGAAGTGGACTGCCTATCACTGGGGCTGAGGTCGCTCCTCGGAGGCCGGGCTCCGGGTGTGGATGAGACCCGCCCTGAATACCTCAGGGCTCTGGATGTTGTAGGACTGCCTTGGTTGACACGTCTCTGCAACATTGTGTGGGCATCGCGTGCCGTACCTCTGGATTGGCAAACCAGGTTGGTAGTTCCCCTATTTAAAAAAGGGGACCAGAGGGTGTGTTTCAACTATCATGGAATCACACTCCTCAGCCTACCCAAGAAAGTCTATTCAGGAGTACTGGAGAGAAGGATCTGACCAATGGTTGAACCTCAGATTTAGGAGGAACAATGTGGTTTTCGTCCTGGCCACAACACTCTCAACCTGCTCTACACACGCTATAGGATTCAGGAGGGGGCATGGGAGTTTGCCCAAACTGTCCACATTTGCTTTGCTGTCTTGGAGAAGACTTTCTCCAATGAAGTCCCTTGATAAGGGAGCTGAGCCGGAAGGCAAAGCTCTGATTTACCAGTTGATTTAAATTCCTACCCTCACCTATGGTCACGAGCTTTGGGAAGTGACCTAAAGAACAAGATCGCGAATAAAAACGGCTGAAATGAGCTTCCTTTGCAGGGTGGCAGGTCTCTCCCTTAGAGGTAGGGTGAGAAGCTCGGTTATCCGGTAGGAGCTCGGAGTAGAACCACTGCTCCTCCACACTGCTTAGACTGCTGCCTCCAAAACCTGACTCCGGACCAAGTGGAAGAAGATAAAGTTAATGAGGTTGATAAAGCCTTAGATAGGTTGCTTTTAGTTATATGCTGTTTATCTAATCATCTGCATGAAAATTTTCAAAACGTTTTACATAAACCTTCAAATTATTAAATGAGACCTACACTTAAGAGTGTCCTGTGTAGTTTATGTGTTAAATAGTTAGATAGATTTCACAGTGTTAAAGAACCCTTAAAAAATCTGGATCCAGAGTTAGATCTGGATCATCTCCATAATATATATGAGTCCTCCTTGTCACTTCTTGAAAATCCACATACAACTTTTGTGAAATCCTGTATGGCATTTAATTAGTATCCAAACTTGCATGAATGTGTTTATGCTCAAAGCCTCACTTTCACCAGCACTTTTTTTTACTTTGACTGGGTGCTTCTTACTTTCATCAAGTGATTTTTCACCTCATGTGAGCTTTTTTGCTCCACACATGAACAGAACAGGATCAGCATGTGATCGACTCGTCCTACTGCTTACACACTCTCGCTCGACAGATTTATTTTTGAGACTTTGTACAGTCTCTGATATCTCCACTCCTTTCACTGTATGTTTCCTTTTCAATGCGTTTGAAATTTAGTGTGTTAGTGATTATGTACAATCTGCTATGATTTTGTATTACACAACCAATATCATCCTTCAGAAATGGAGCTCTATGAGAACTCAAAATATTGTGTTTTCAAGGTTTTCTGTCACCACATAGATTTAAATGCAAATTGTGTCTTAAAAAAAAGCTTTCATAAAACCTTTTCATTCCACACATGTATTATACTTGCATGATAAGATGTCATGCCATTACTCTTCACAT
>JAQMYF010052903.1:0-19265 GCA_030014195.1 Neosilurus mollespiculum | reverse complement strand
GAGTTTTTCCTTGCCACTGTCGCTGCGGGCTTGCTCATTAGGGATGTGTAGGGGGTTGTAGAAAAATTCTTAGATTTTAAGAGATCTTTCTCTCTTAAGAGATCTCTTAAGAGATTTTTCTTAGAGAAAATAATTTTACTATGTAAAGCTGCTTTGTGACAATGTCAACTGTAAAAAGCGCTATACAAAAAAAACTGAATTGAATTGAATGATACTGCCTCAATTTCATATTAATTATGAAATAATGAAAATTAATGTCTTTTGGCAGTCATATTTTTGATCTAGTTGCTTATTCTTTTCAACTTAAGTTCAGAGTAGGCTCAAGCTGACATGTTTCAATATGCAAATCAGTCAAGTTATTGAGAAGACAATATAATTTTTGCTAAAATTATAATTAAGAATATTGGTATAAAATACAATATGGCAAACTTGAAATTGAGTAAGGGGACCTGTACATCAAGTTTCATGACTTTTTGTCAAACAGTTCAAGCGGTGGAGCTTTTAAAAATGGTGATTTCACTCAACGGTAGCTGCTATGTTATGTGACCTATGGAAGCAAAATTGTAGAGTATTGTCATTTGCTGATTTTTCACTGCATGGTTTATGTTTATTGGCAAAAAGAAAAATGTGGTGAAAGAATCATGGAAATGGGTAAAAACAACAGGGTTCCAAGCTGGCACTTTTTACTAAACCAAGTAAAAACAAAAGAGATTTCAAGATGACGCTTGAACCCCTAATAAATATTTTTAAAATAATCTAAGCAAAACCAAGAGGGGTCTCAAGCTGAAGCTTGAAGCCATAATAAACTGAGTAAAAACAATAGGGGGACCCCTAATAATAATAAAAAATAAACTGAGTAAAAATGACAGGATTTCTAACTGGACACTGGACTCCTAATTATGAAAAAGAAATAACACTACAAAAACAGTATTCATCACTCTGAAACCGAGCTATCATAAAAAACAGCATTTACAGCAAGGTTTCAAGTATTTACAGGTGTACAAAAGTCTACACTATGCCTTGGTAACCTTACAGTATTTATAGTAAGTAAAGTGTTAGTGTTTGTAATTGTGTGATTACACAATGACCAATATGATGCTCCTGATGGTGAATGAAGCTCCTCTGTCTAGCAAAACTTGGTTAATACCCATTTTCAAAATGCCAGAGAAATTGAACTTGTTTCTATTCTATATCAGCCATTAGGTATGGATTACATTCATGCAACAGCTCCATTCTTTACATGCCATAATCTCAGGTAAAACCATGGATTAGGGTTAAATTTCGAATCTATTAAATAACATTACTATTATCTTTTTGTGTTGAATCCACTCTCTAAATTCATTGATTTTAATTTCTGATTTTGCTATACTGTATTAATCCCGCAAGGGAAATTATTGGCTCTGCATTTAACCCATCCAAAGTGAGCACACACATTCAAAGCAGTGGGCTGCCACACACATTGGGGCACCCGGAAAGTAATTATGGGTTCGGTGCCTTGCTCAAGGGCACTTCAGCCATGAAGGTGGAGGAAGGGAAGGTGCAGCTCACTCGCCCACCACCACACATTTTTCCTGCTGGTTCAGGAATCGAACCAGCAGCCTTTCTGTCCCAAAGCCGATTCTCTAACCATTAGGCTACGGCTGCCCCCATTGCATGCACTGGATGTATCCTTCTGAGGTGTTCTAATTTCCAACTGTGGTGTTCATTAAGGATACGATATTGTGGTATACTTACTCCATTTTACAAAGCAAACACATTGAATGATGTTTTCTTTTTTTTTTTTTTGTTTTGTAATGATCCCACACTTTTGAAACTTTCCATTGTTTTCTTTGGTGAGTCTCCGCATGTTTTTCATCACTGTTTTCTTGTGCCACTTCCTTCATCTTTTTGTTTATTTTGATTATATACTTTACTTTATATCCACAGTACAAAGTGAGTGTGTTTTGCAACAGAAATAACTATCAGGGCCAAACACGCCATGAGGTAGAACTGCACCGCACTAAACGTAGCTTCAAGGCAAATCATTTGCCTTGAGAAACATCAGTAATCAAATTACTCAAATTACTTGATAAATCATTTCAGCCCTAGTAAAATTTCAACATTGTGTTGCTGGGGATGAAAGCTAGCACTTTTATTTTCAGATACCTTTTATGCCCTTTTAATAAATGAAGATGCTAAAAATGTATCTGTGTTAATAATCTTATATTTAGGTGCTATATTCAGCTCTATCATTCATGCCACCATGACAAGTAAACAAACAGTTGGTGGAAAATCATTTGATATTTGATGAAATATATATATTTTCGTGTTGCTATTGGTTTCTTTCAATTCAAATGTAGAATGAAGTCCTGCCCCAAGTAGAGGAGTTCAAGTATCTCAGGGTGCAAGAGTGAGAAAATGATAGAATAGAATGGAGAATAGAAATGGAAATAGAATTCGAGAGGCAGATCGATGCAGCCTCTGCTGTAAATATTGTATCTGCTTTTGTACCGGTCTCTGCGGTCTTTGTGGTGAAGAGGGAGCCGAAAAGAAAGGCAAAGCTCTCAGTTTACCAGTCAATCTATGTTCCTTCCCTCACCCATGGTCACGAGCTTTGGGTAGTGACCAAAAGGACAAGACAGCAAATATAAGCAGTTGATATGACCTTCCTTCGCAGAGTCATAGGGCTCTACCTCAGAGATAGGGTTATCTGCAGGTGGTTTGGGCATCTAATTAGTATGCCTCCTAAAAGCCTACCTGGTGTTTCGGGCATGTCCAACCTGGAAGAGACCCCGAGTTTGACCCAGAACATGCTGGAGGGACACTCATGTCTCTCGGCAGGTCTGAAAACACCTCTGTGTTCCCCCGTAAAAGCTGGAGGAAGTGGCTGGGGAGAGGGAAATCTGGACGCCACTGCTTAGGCTGCTGCCCCCGCGACCCGACCCCAAATCAAGCGGAAGAAGATGATGATTTTTTTTTTTTTTGTATTTTACAGTTTCCTATCTTCAGTTTCCACCTAGCTTAAAAAGTGTTCTACAAAATATTTATTACTATTATTATTATAATAATATTATTAAAGTCTACTTAGCTTGTGTTGTATGAGGATCACCTGTAAGATCAGAAAAAAGGCTCTTCGAGCCAGTTTACCTCTGGGTCAATTCTATTCTGTCACATATTAAGTCACTTGATTCCAAACTACTGCAAACTATAGTGCTGAGTACATGTGTAAACAGCTATTGGTCAAATAATCTGTAGACACTCTTGCTTATGATTTTTAAATGACTTTCTATACATATAGTGACAATTTCAACTACACTATGGACTGTAACAACATATTTTTTCAGTCTTTTACTCCAAACCTCTGACCTTATTTATTTATTTATTCAAATGTACCTGTGTGTTCATATTTGTGACGTAGTAAAGAGCTGCTCTTCTGGAAAATTTTGTCACATAGGTCACATGAATATTGGCCACCATGCATCCTCCTCCTCTTCTTGTTGGGGGAGAGGTTGCTGTCATTCAACCCCTTCCACTGAGACATGGATTCATTTACAGCATCAGTCTTCTCCTTCTGAATAAATAGGTAGGATGGTAAGTAAGATGAGGATAAGCAATGGTATACCATGGTTATGTGGGACGGCACATTGATGAATTACTAGAGCCAACAAGACACATTAAAACAGACAACAGTAATGTATTACTTGGTTTAAGACAGACTTACCTGATAGCAACTGAGTATTAATCCTTGTGGGTCTGTGGATGGTGGTGTGGTGACGGTGTCAGTCTTGTTAATGGAAGAAGTATTAGTGTTAGCCTTCTCATTGGTGGAATTGGAGGTGTATGTATAGGAGATCTGGGGTATAAGGATGGTGCGCTGTTTGTTAGAGATGGCAGCTCTGAGGCAAGAAATTCCACCAGGCTCTGCTATGGCAACCAGAGTTGGCAAGGGTGTGGCTATGATGTTTATCGGACTTGTGGCAGACTGTGTCACATAAATAGTTTTGCCATCCAATGTGTCCTTTCTGAAACAGGTGAGATTGAGTGGTTCATCTTGGGTAGGGAAAGACTGTTTGGTGGCAGACACTGCAATGGTAACACAGGTGCTACCATTATAACAAGAGGGCTTTGGGAGTGAGAGATCTAAAGGCTCAGCTTGCACTTTCTCTTCTAGATCCTCTGTCTTTATGATGCCAAGGTCATTTGTGGAGAAGTTTAAAGCAGAATGTTCACTGTTCTGGTCTACTGGTTCCTCATTGTGCGATTCAGTTGGAGTATTGAAGATTTGGGTTTGGGTGTCGATACTGGGCTCTGGTTGACAGTTTGCACTATTCTGTGAACAAAATGAAATTGTGAGGTTTTGATTAAATCTTTTTTTTCCCTGATGTGTATGTGTGTATTTAAAATACTACCTGATTTTTATATAGAGACTTCTTGGTCTTTATAACAAATTACTTGCATTATTTTTTTTCTGGAAGAATAAACATGGCCTAACTGAACAAATCACCTCATCAGAATCAAGAGTAAGAATCTTAAAGGCTCCATTCACACCTGGTGTTAACATGCATGGGTGAAGTGGGTAGCTCCAAGAACACCTGTGAAGGTGGTAAAATGAGTCCCAAAGTAGCACTAGGATCTGATCGGTCAGCCTATGTTTAAAGGTGGCCTGGGCTGTATACTGATTAATGAATGTGTGCTGGACAACACTGAAGGACTGCCTTAATGTTGTATCGTCTGTGGAGGCGGAAGTACATACTCATAAAACAATGTTGTCATATTGATGTGTGACAACAGGAGGAAAAACAAGCTAAAGGGTTTAAATCCCAAATTTAAATTCATTACCTGCACACTTAGGACCAGAATTTACCATATTTTCTATAATCTAATACAGTGGTCAGCAAGGTCATCAATATTCCAGAATACCAGCCATATAGAGCATTATGTTTTAAACAGCTGTATAATAACCTAATTTAAACAGCAACAAGGCAAAAATGTTATGGTGCAATAAAAACTTTTTATAATTTTTAATAAAAATTATATATATTTTTTAAAAAAGTGGTCAGAATGAGTGAGCACTTTGCAACTCAACACAAACTTTTCAAGCTAAACATGGAGGCTACAACAATAAAAAATGCATAAGAATTATCTACTGACAATATAAAATAAAAAAAACTACATTAAATAAAACTGCTCTGCCAAAAAAAAAAGGTGCACATTAATATTTATTTAGTTGTGCCTTTAATCTTGAGTACAGTTTATAATCACCACTGCATTGTTTCAACAAAATTAAACAACATTTATTCCCATCCAGAGTTGGGTTTATATTTCACTGAAATCTTGAGTTGATGACAGGAAAATCAAAAGGATTTCACAAAGTCTTCTCCCGCACATTTTAATGACTTTAAATAGGGTCAACGCCAGGACTCTGTGGTGCCAGTTCATATGTGAAAATGATTCCTCTTGCACCATTAACCACTCTTTCACTATCTGAACCTGACTTTTATCTGTGTTATCAAGGGAACTTGGTCGACTTTGCTGTGCTGCGCACCACAACATTGCCTTTTGAGCAAGTTAATATTCGCTTACTGACACCTGTGTGTCACTCCTGACTGGGTATGTTACTATGAATATCAATGAGTACTTTCTGAACCGCTCCATGCCATGGCGCCAAAAAATGTTAAGAAAGCTAAAACCACTGAAGCCGAGAGATCGCCTAGCACAGAACTACCATCGGATGAGCCACTATTCCTAGCAAGACTAGCGCACTTGACCCTGCTCTTCGTCAAGTTATTCAAGAGATTACTGGGAACATTCTGGTATGTATTAATGGGAAACTGGACCTATCATCTCAAATACCTCAAGCTCAGGCTTCACAATTAAATGATTTGTCCAAAGGTACTACACAGGACAGGATTGCAGCACAGGAGGAGGCTTTGGGCCAAACCGATGTGCACATTAAAATGTTGGCGAAACAGTTTGAAAGTATGGCACAGCATATCGATGACCTCGAAAACAGAGGCAGGAGGAAGAACATATGAGTGGTCGGCCTGTCGGAAGGTGAGGAGGGTAACCAGCCGGTTAAGATTTAAAAAAATGATTGCCTGGATTTCTTCTCATTGAGGCAAAAGACGTATCAAAATCGAAAGAGCACACCGCGCATTAGCTCCTAGGCCGAGACCGATCAAGCGTCCCCACATGGTACTCATCAGATTTCATAACTTCAAAGATAAGCAACTGGTACTTGAGGTACACATTTAAATATGCAAATCATATTTAAATGAACCGGGCACCGGAGATTCCTGTCGTCGCAGGATCAGAATTTCAGGACTTGTTAACAAAACCCTTTTTATTAATGTTAAATAACTTTTTAATTATTGGTTTTCTGCCCCCTTCTCTCAGGGAAGCTAATATATCCTTAAATCTTAAAAAAGGAAAATGTCCAGATAATTGTGGCTCCTTCAGACCTATCTCTTTACTTAATGTTAATCTTAAAATACTGTCCAAAATCCTTGCTTGTCGACTGAACAGTGTCCTGCCTCACGTAATAAATGCCGATCAAACGACCAAAGGTTGCAATTGCTGTAATAACATCATATGTCTTCTAAATGTGGTCCAGCTGTGTCAACAGAATGCAATAGATGGTCTTGTAGTTTCTCTGGATGCAGAAAAAAGCCTTTGACTGTGTTGAGGGGTCTTTTCTGTTTTACACTATGGAGCAGTTTGGTTTAATTGGGTTAAAGTTCTCTATAACTCTCCCTTGGCGGCTGTTATCACCATTGCACTCAGATCTGACAATTTTGGGGTCGAGAGAGGGTGCCGACAGGGCTGCCCCCTATTGCCACTGTTATTCACATTGGAGATCAAGCCATTGGCTGAGGTATTTCGGAGTGACCCTACAGAAATTGGGATCAGTACTGAGCAGAAGACTCATAAAATTTCACTATATGCTGAAGATGTGCTGCTACTTCTATCCAACCCAACTGTTTCAACACACCAGGTCATCACAGTTATTAATCAATTCAGTATATTTTCATGCTAGAAAATCAATCTCTCAAAATCTGAGGCTATGCTTTTAGGAAATTTGCACTGGATTCCCAGTTCCCCCTCTAAGTGGTCCCCTGCTGGATTTGTATATCTGGGTATATTTATTACACCTTGCTTCGACCAAATGTTTAAGGCCAACTTTAATTCTTTCATTCATTCATTTTCTGAACTGCTTAGTCCTAATTAGGGGCATGAGGAGCCTGTCGCCCAATTCTGTGCTAGGGCAGAGTAAACCCTGGACAGCTCACCAGGCCATCGCAGGGCAGAAACATGGGGCAAAAAAAGTGCTAATAAAAATGTCAACATTACAGCTCCCCAATGACATGAGTGGTTTTGACCTCCCAGATCTCAAGAAATATCAGCTGAGTTCCCGCTCAGCTGAGTGTCAGAGCTGAGACTCATCTACTGTTTGGATCGATATAAAGGCATCACAATATATAACAGACCTGGTGGAGCGAATAATATAACAAACCTGGGGGGGCGAATTAGGTGTAGAGATAACAGAAGATATGTGTGGTATGATTTGGAATGCTTCCAAAAAAATAACAGTTTGTAACCGTTCATGGGGTTCACAACTAAAAATACTACACATAACCCACTTAGGCCCTTAGGAGTGTCCAAATTAAAATCTTGCTCCTCGCCAGGCCATTTTGGTCTTGCCCCAAAATACAGAAATATTGGGAGTCTGTCCTCTATGAAATAAAGAATATTTTGAAAGTTAATCTTGATCCTGACCCGGTGTCTCTTCTCCTTGGTCTGCCAAGTAAGGACATTACAAATAAGAATTATAAGAATCTGTATAACGTTCTGACCCTCTGAGCCCGGAAAAATATTCTACTCCACTGATTTCCCACAAAGTCCCCACAGTATCTGGCTGGTATAAGTTGATAATGGATCACATCCCGCTTGACTTCCTGACATGTATGGCACAATCAAAGATCAATGTATTCAACCAAATGTAGAAACCTTTTCTTGAGTATGTTAATGAGAATGTATCCGGTATTTTGACTTGAGCTTTCATTTGTTCCTGTCAGCAGACTACTGCCTGTGATGGAAATTTGTTAATGAGACTGACGCTTAATGTAACATCTCAAATATAACATATTTTACCCTTCTTAAGATGAGCAACTGTGTTACTTTTTTCTGTTTTCTTTCTTTTTGCAAAAAAAAATAAATAAATCAATAAACATATTTGGGAAAAAAAAAAAACAACCTTTTTTCACTGTTCCTGAATCCGATTTATATGCTTCCTAAAAAAGTGAAGCCTTTTATTCTGATTCTCACTAACAAGTTTTCTTATGGACACACAGAAGTTAATTTGCAATACTGTGAGTTCTTATTGCATAATGTGTGGAAATGCTCTTATTATCACAACTAAACATAGCCATTAGTTCTACTGTCCATTTTTAAAAATACAATTCAAGGTCAAATGTTTACATTTTTTAAGAGCTTTTTCTGTAATCTTGTATGCAGTGCAGGGCTTTCAAATTGTTTTTGAGTAGCAGGAGTACCACTAAAAGTAGAAGGACCCTCTGTCCTCATGATGTCATCATTACTGTTGACCAACCTAAAAAAAATGACAGATGTTGATTTGAGGATCCATCATGAGACAAATGTATTGTATTGAATCTGCCCTTCAAGTTTAAATGAAACAAATCTAAGTGCTTTCTCTTTTGATGACGTTTTTAGGCTTTTTTCTCTATTTTTACATAAACTTTTTAAAGTCCGGGTGTCAAGATATTTCACTGGTATTCTTATATTGCATATATATTCTACATAAAAAAGGAAAACTATTCACTGTCTGCTGAGTGAAAATGCATTTATATATTTATATAACGATGCGATTTAAAACTCAGAATTCTCGGAATTCCCGCTCGAACTGAAGTTCAGAAAACTGGAAGCCATGGTTAATGATGTATAATGGGAAGGGGGAGTGTCATGTATAAACATGTACATGGCGAGTGGAGAACACTATTCAGTATTGGAATGAAGTGATGTAAAATTGGAACATTTTTCATATTCAAATCAAAATTTAAAGTCCCTCAGAGGGAAACCTGCAGCCTGCCCAATATGAGCAGCATACATCAGATTCGGACATTGAATATACTCATGGGCAGGATAGGAAAACCGGACAAGCAATTGGAGACATACCCCCACAACACGGACTGGTAGGCCATCAATATCTGTTAATATATTATTATTCCCCCAAACAGGTCTACTTTTAAATGACTGGTGGAGCAAACACACACATTCACTGACCTTTCACATGACACCAACTGGCATATATAATGTCATCACATGAGCCTCTGTTTCCTTTTCCTTTCCTGTTTACACTTACAGTCTCCACTTTGTCCTTTAGCTGATATATATTCTATCCTTGAGGCAGTGGTGACCCAGTGGTAGGGCACTGGATTACTGATCCAAAGGTCGGGGGACTAACAACGGGATGTCACTGCTGTCCGCCCAGTGCAGTTAACTAATCAAAGGCCAGCCATGTTTGTCACTGTCTATGGTGAGAGGCATGTAAAAGAACCATCGCTGATTTTCCTCAAGAGTAGGCTGCATTGCTGTCAGCATGCTCCCTGCCCTGCGATGGCCTGGCGAGCTGTCCAGGGTGTACTCTGCCCTTGCCGAGAGTCAGATGAATGAATGATATTCAATCCTTTTTTCATCTGTGGGTTCTAGCTTTTTTTTAGCTGCCTGTTCCATGTCTTTCTCCTCCCTTTCTGCCTTAGCTGTGGAAGTTTCATGTTTCTTTTAGCTGCGTTACCTTCTCTGTCTTTCCTTTTCTTTTCCTCTCTAGATGTAAAATCTTCAGACACACACTTGCTCTGTCTAACTTGAAGATGAAGTTGAACTTCTAATTAGCTAATCAGTGGCTTGCTAAACTGAATAACTTAACTAGAACCAAGCACGCACTTATGGACTGCAGACACAAACACATACACACACCTCATTCATTAATTTTCTGAACTGCTTATTCCTAATTAAGGTCATAAGGAGGCTGGCACCCATCACAGCCGACTCTGGGCGGGGACAGCTTGCCTGGACATTGCAGGGCAGAAGCTGACGGCAATGCAGCCTACTCTTGACGAAAATCAGCACTTTATTAGAACTTTATTTACCAAGCTCCAATGCACAGTAATATGTCTGTGTGCGTGTTATTTTAAATTAAATAGATTTGTGCAATGTTCTCTCTAAAACCAATGTAACCGATCGGAGATATGCATTTCCTCAGTCTGTTATGAAAATCTGCTTGAGCAGTAAGTACACTGACACCGGAATGTCCAAGTGATCATATATATTTTTATAATACAATATGTGTGATGGCAGGAGGGACCTTGCATGTAGGAAATATGTGGATATTTTTCTTTGAAAACGAAATGAGTAGACGGTGCACAGGACTCCAGTAGACGGAAATCCCGCCAACCAGTGGCTTAATTTAAAAAAGCCCTGCATTGGTTGCTGTACCATGTCTTTGGATTGTGGAAAGAAACCAAAACACTTGGAGGAAACCCACACAATCATGGTAAGAACATGCAAACTCCACACTGAAATGCCAGGCATAGGGCTTGAACCCAGGACCTTCTTGCTGTAAGGCGGACGTGCTAACCACTATGCCACTGAGTTGTCCATGATGTACATTTTTTACATATTAATGGGGCAGTGAAATATGATTGAGACATGTGTGGGGAAACAATAAATGTTAGGTTTGAACAATATGACAGGTATAGGACACAGTCACCCTGATCATTCAGTACCATGTGTGAAGGGGCCAAAGGCACAACAGTTCAGTGTTCGGTGATTACCTGTTGCCCATTTTGTTGATTTTCAGTGTGGTGGAGTAGTACTTTCTTTCGGCGCATTCTTTGAAACCACCGACTGACCACATCCAAAGGCAAACCGACGGATTCTGCAACTTGAGAAAGTTGTTCTTCACTAGGGTGTGAGTCTTTGCTGTATGCCTCAAGAAGGGGCAGGAGACTTTTCACTGAAGGGTGATCTGAATTTCCAAAGTCTTCCTTCCCCAACAAAGAGAGAGACCAGTCAGGTTCTTCGTCATTGCTGTTAAAACAATTCAGGATACCAGTGCTGCTGGAATTGTTGTCACAAAAAAGACATGTAGCATAGTTATGGAAGCCATCACCACAAACAACACTTCTGTGAGGTATTTTTGAAACACTCTGTAATGTCATGCCCTCCTTCCTTTCTCTCTTCTTTGCTCTCTGCATTCCTAAAGCTTCTTCAGAGTTTGTTTTAATTTCAGTCCCAGTTTCAGTTTTGAACTGATTTCCCCATGGCAAAGTGGACCTCAGGTCTTCAGGCTGGAAGTTGTCCTTTGAAGTACTGGTCTCTTCTGCAACCTGATTCATCTTAATAAGTGAAGTGGGTTCGGATGCCATGATGGTATATTCTGAGATTGAATTTAGATCTGCAGTTTCTGCAGTTGGAGTTACTTGTGGGTTCACGGCTGCTAATTGCCTCACCACCAGGCCCTGAGCCACATTAGCTGTTCTGAGAAGCAAAAGTGCTGGCTGTGTATGCTTTGTCATTGCTGGGACCAGCTTTGTGACATTTATTATGGATCCTGCTTTATCCAGTGCAGCTGACTGTGTAGATTTATTTATACTTATTTGTCTAGGCACTGGTCTAGAGATGGGTAGTTCTGGGGTTGAAGTGACGGTTGGCTGTGTTGTGTTAGTTTGTGCCACCTTTGGACAGTGTGTTGAATTCAACTTTACCGTTTCTGGAGGTGCCTCATCTGCCTCTAGTACTTTAGTTTGGGCTACAATTTGATGTGGCAAAGCTGACTGTGTTGTGCTCAAATCTAAAGAGCTAGGTTGTGGGTCTACACTGTAGTTTATGATAATTTTGGAATTCCCTTCCTGATCCAACACAGGGAGAGACATTGCTGAAATCACCTGTAAATGTGGATGAGATTGCACAAGTGTTGCTGGTGTTGGTGCCTGTGCTTGGTTACCATTACTACTAGCTCCATTAACATTTGAGCTAGTCATAGCCTGTCTTGTGTTTCTGTCCACTGCCATTTTCAGCATGTTCTGGAGTTCTCGTAGGTTGATGGTAATTGGGTGAACTAGACCCAATGTTGGTACAACTAATGTCTGAACCACACCCTGAGGAGGAGCAGTCTGAATAGAAATTCCACCACCATTATTAGTAGTGCTGGTGGTGGTGACAGTGGTTGTAGTAACATCTGATGTAGTTTTCGAAGGTTTAGGTTCATGCTCATCAGGCTCTTCTTTAATCTTCTTAGGAGACAGCAATTCCTCAAAATGTTTGTTGTCATTGTCAACTTTCTCTTGCATGAGTATACGTACAGGATGAGTCAGAGTAAGAGCTGCTTTGACTTCAGAAGTGTGAGAGAAGCCGTTAACAGCAGGAGAAATTGCTGCACACTTCTTACTGCTGATATGAGAGCTGTAGGAGCCGGAATGGGAGAAACGTTTCTTACAGTTAGAGCACTCATATGGTTTCTCGCCTAGACAGAGAAGGACAGTATCATATATGGTTATTCTGCATTATTATGCATTATTATGGTTATTATTATACATAGAATGGACATGTAATTCCATTTGACCTGACTCACAAAGCAACCAAATTTAAACATGCCATAGAAACAATTCAACTTAAGAAAAAACTTTGGGATCTTTGTCCTGGACCTCTTTACCCACCCATTTCTTTCCAATATCTTACTAGGGACAAAACAAGTTTAAATCTGTCCAGTACAGAGTTTCAAAGAAAATGGCTTCTAAAGCTCTTCTAAAGGTCACTGACATAGCACCCCATCCAGTGCATGTAGTCAATCATTGCACAAGGGATGCTTTTTGTTGCGTGAATCTATTTACAAAACATCAAAAGTCCTTTTACTTCACTAGTATAGTGTATAGCAGTGTTGTGGTTGCTAGTTATAGTGTTGAAACTGAATACTGGAGAAATTGTAATTGTTTTTGTAATTAGTCAAAGGTGAAATTATTTGTGTCCAAGTAAGAAAAAAAATCTACCCATTATGAAACTTTATGATAAGGTTACTGACTAACACTTCTATAATAAAAATGTATAATTGAGCTAACGGTCTGTTCTCAGTGAACAAAGCAAATAACCCAAGCAACACAATAGTGACTGTGTGGAAAACTGACCACTATGGATGCGCAGATGTTCCTTCAGGTGATGTTTATACTTAAAGGCTTTAGAACACTCAGGACATTTGAACTTTCTGTTTCCTCCTGAATGAGAAACCATCCTCTGAAAGAAAGAGAGAGAATTCAGAATTCCTACAGATTTTACATTGTACTTTTTATTTTGCCATTTTTATGTCAAGAGATTTCTGCTGAAATAAAATCCTAATCGAGACAGCTACACTGGAGCATAGCCTAAGTATGTGTATACCTAATCAGCAGAGCTATTTGTCTTTTACAGACTGTTGGCACAAAGTTAGAAGCACACACTGGAATAATGTAAAAGTCGATGTCTTTCAATATAGAAGGTAATTTCTCCCAGCCAGCACCTCCCACACAAGACATTCTTCAAGGCTCCATTTTAACTCCTCTTTTATTTGCCCTTTATTTGCTCCCCCTCAGGTCAATTTCTCATAAACATGGTGTTACAACCAGAATTCTGGAAAAGTTGGGATGTTCTTTGAACTTGAATAAATGAAAACTAAAAGACCAAAACCACATGTGCAAATATTTTATTCAAAGCAGACCATAGATAACATAACAAATGTTTAAACTGAGAACTTTTTACAATTTTATGCATAATGATCTCATTTCACCCGAGAATTTCTAGGCGCAGTCAAGGTGTTGAGGGGTTCTGGTTTGGTGACCATAGGATCTCAGCTCTGCTTTTTGCAGATAACGTTGACCTTTTGGCTTCATCGAGCCGGGACCTTCAGCTTTCGCTGGAGCGATTCGCAGCTGAGTGTGAAGTGACTGGGATAAGAATCAGCACCTCCAATTTCGAGGCCATGGTTCTCAATCGGAAAAGGGTGGAATGCACCCTCCAGGTCTGGAATGAGGTCCTGCCCCAAGTCGAGGAGTTCAAGTATCTTGGGGTCTTGTTCACGAGTGAGGGAAGGATGGAATGGGAGATTGACAGGCAGATCAGTGCCGCCTCTGAAAGCGGCGCTTGTACTGGTCCATCGTGGTGAAGAGGGAGCTGTGCCGGAAGGCAAAGCTCTCAATTTACCAGTCAATTTACATTCCTACCCTCACCTATGGTCACGAGCTTTGGGTAGTGACTGAAAGAACAACATCGTGAATACAAGCGGCTGAAATGAGTTTCCTTCGCAGGGTGGCAGGGCTCTCCCTTAGAGATAGAATGAGAAGTTCTGTCATCCGGAAGGAGTAGAACCGCTGCTCCTTTGCGTTGAGAGGATCCAGTTGAGGTGGCTCGGGCATCTGATTAGAATGCCTCCCGAACGCCTCCCTGGTGTGGTGTTTCAGACATATCCAACCGGGAAGAGATCTCGGGGCCGACCCAGAACACGCTGGTGGGACTACGTCTCTCGGCTGGTCTGAGATGTATTGGTGTCCCCCCGGAAGAGCTGGAGAAAGTGGCTGGGGAGAGGGACGTCTGGACCTCACTGCTTAGGCTGCTGCCCCCGCGACCCGACCCCGGATCAAGCAGAGAAAGATGAAGAGCTCATTTCAAATTTGATGCCTGCTACAAGTCCCAAAAAAGTTGGCACTAGGGTAACAAATGACTGGAAAAGCAAGAAAGTTTAGAAAGATTCAGCTGGGAGAACATCTAGCAACTAACTAAGTGAATTAATATCAGGTCTGTAACAAGATTATCTATAAAAGGAATGTCTTAGCAGATGCACTCCAATCTGTGAAAGTGTGCTTAAAAAGATTTTTGAATACTTTAAAAACAAAGGCTTTGCAAATCTCATCATCTACATTGCATAACGTCATTAAAAGATTCAGAGAGACTGGAGTTATCTCTGTGTGTAAGGGACAAGGCCGAAGACCTTTATTGGCATGATTGTGTCAATGATTTTACTAAATGGGCCCAGGAATACTTTCAGAAACCACTGTCGGTAAACACAATCCGCCGTGCCATCTTCAGATGCCAACTAAAGCTATATCACGCAAAAGGGAAGCAATATTTGAACATGGTCCAGAAGCACTGTCATGTCCTGTGGGCCAAGACTTATTTGAAATGGACTGGAACTGGATGGAATGAAGGCATCAAATTGGAAATGAGCTCATTTTGTGCATAAAATTTCTCAGTTTAAACATTGATCATGCTATCTATGTTCTGTTGTGAATAAAATATTGGCTCATGTGATTTGAAAGTCTTCAAGTTTTCATTTTATTCAAATTTAAAGAACGTCCAAACTTTAGCGGACTTCGGGTGGTACCACTGCTATGCTGATGATACCAGTTATATCTCCCAAAAAGGGAATTATTCATATCAAACTCGGTATGGCTCAATTATTTTTCCAAGTGAATAAAAATACAATCATACAATATAACAAGTAAAATTAAAATGATAATTTTTGGCCCAACATCTTCCTCAGAAATCAGCACTCAGCTATGTTCTTTATCAGCGTCCATTTATGTTGATGTTAGGAACCTGTGTATCATTTTTAATTCATCTTTAAGTTTAAAAAGCAAATTCATGCAGAGACTAAGTCTAGTTTATTTCATCTAAGACAAATCTTAAAGTTAAAAATCTTTCCTCGCACAGAAAGATGAGGAAATAGTCATCCATGGTTTTGTTACAACTCTGCAGGACTATTGTAACTCGTTTTATGTGGGTTTGCCCCAGCCTACTCTGTCAGGCCTTCTGCTGGTACAAAATGCAGCCGATGGATTTTTAAACAGCACTAGGAAAAAGGTTCACATCTCACCAGTATTCACTTCTACACACTGGTTACAGGTGAGATACTGCATCTCAAATTTTTGCTGTTTGTTTTCAAATTATCCATAGTCTCACTATACAATCATGGCCACCTTCATCCCTACTCTGCACCTAGATTGCTAACGTAACCTGATCAACTGTTTGCTGTCCCAAGATCTCAGCTGAAGTCTAGGGGCAACAAAGCATTCTCTGATGTTGACCCTAGGCTTTGGAATGATTTACTTTTTCACAGGTCTTCTCCATCTCTTGAGATTTATAAAACAGGGCTTAAGATCAACCTTTCCTCCTCTGCGTTTCAACGTGTTTAATTGTGTGAGAGGTGATGGTATCTTAATTTTTTTCTTGTATTATTGTCCGTGATATGTTTTTTCTTTGCCTTAATTTTTCATAATTTTTTTTTTAAAAGTCTCATTCTAAAAGTTTCTTAGTTTTCATTCTAATAGAAAATTGGATGTACAGATTATTCAATCTTTGTATGTTGTGGCATTAAAGTTTCTCCTCACTGGAAGTAAGATGCCTAGTCCAAACCTGTTCTCCTGTACACAAATCATGGTCCAGAAAAACATGATTTGTCAAGGCTGATATAGAAGGACTCATCCCAAGACAGCAGGCCAACATCAGTGTCACAACTTGGCAAACCCCACAGCTACTTTATAAAAACCAAGTTGAATGCCTTTCCAGAAGACTAAAGTTTTTATAATAGCAAATGGATGATTAAATCTGGAAAAGGATGTTTAACAAGCTTATCACTGTATTTGATCAGGTACACACACACTTCTGGCCATATAGTGTATCTGACAAATCTGTGGCTAGATAACCCAAACACACCAAGCACTAATTTATTGTGTGTTTTGAGAGCTTGTTACTATAGCCAACATTAACATGCTGTAGTAGGTTTTATTTGGGATCAGACAGGACCCACTTAGCACTACCCCGTGTCGGTACCAGTGTACCAGGGGAACTAATGACACTCTTGTCAATTCACAGGTTTCTTTTTTGGACCACCTTTGGTAGGTACTTACCACTACTTAATTAGGAAAACACACACACGCCAAGATATGATATTTGGTTGATATTCTGACCCAATCATGTAGCCATCGTAACGTGGCCATTGTCAAAGTCTCTCAGATTCTTGCATTTGCTAATTTTTTGTCAACTTCAGGAACTGAGTGTCCAATTTCTATTTAATACATTCCACTCTTTGGCAGGTGCCACTGTGATGACATAATCTATGTTATTTGCTTCCTCTGCCAGTGGTCATAGTGTTTTTAATATTATGGCTGATAGGTGTTTATTATTGTGAAAAAGATCTGTTTGTGTGAAACTGTACATAATGAAAACTTAGTGAGGTCACTATTTCACTGTAGGTCTCTTTGTTGTGGTTATGGTCATATCTCTTGGCTGGATATTCATGCCAAAATTCCAGCACATACCTATTGTTTAAGAGAGATGAGATATACCTGCCCTCTTCCACTTTTGTGAGCGTTCATGTGTCGGTCAAGCTGAGTCTGATAGGTGAAAGTGTAGCAGCAGAGAGAGCAACTGAAGTCATCTTTGCTTTTCTCATGACGCAGTTTAATGTGCTCCTTCAGTGATGTGTGACGCTTGTAGCCTCGTGAACAGTATGGGCATGAGTGAAGATGAGAGAACTCATCAAGTGTACCTGAGAGAGCAATTCACATTATGCAGAGACATTTACTTCTTATTTTTCATTCTGTGCTGTGGCACCAAAACCCCCCAGAAAAGTAGGGACAGCAGAAAAGAAAGAAAAGGAATGAATTAATTGGAAAATCTGAAACAGTAATTTGTACCATTCTTATCATGGGCTCCAATTTCTAGTGTGCTCTGCACGTCCTCGGGAATGTCTAGACAAATGACCCCTTTCCTTCGCTGCCATGGGTTTTCATTCATCTGGCCTTCCTCAGTTTTACACTCCTCTTTTGTTGAAACACAGATGGCAAACATAGATTAACACACACACACACACACACGCACACACACACAGTATATAGAGTCATTGACAAAAGTCTTGTCGCACATGTGGACATTCATGTATAAAAGCATTCATGTATCTCACAAACCTATCAACTCATTTTCATCAACTCTGCCTTACATTAATTCTACAGGTATACAGATTGTTTTATGAAAGCAACAGAAAATTGTAAATTTATTTATACTTTTTACAGCCTAGAATATCCATTCTAGGCTGGACAAACGTCTTGTTGCAATCATGTAACATCAAATTCTGGATCAAAGTAATTAGTAAAATTAGTAAAAAAACAATACTAAAAGTGCTTGATTAACTAAACATACATAAAATACAGGTATTAAAGCAGCTTTCAGGCAATTTATAAAATCTTTTTACAAAAACTGTAGAAACCTTCAAAATCTCCTAAAATCAAATTGAAATATATTGCAAGCAGTAGTAAAAAATTTCAGACACTCTTGGTACACATAGGTAAGCTCAGTCATGCAAGCAAAACTATCCACAAAACAACTGGCTGAACAAAAGTTGTACTTCGCCTCCTGATGACTCCCTCAAAAGCTCCATTAGGACTCATAGCTAGCAATGTTTGCTTCAGCATGCATGAACTGAACTGTGGGGACAGTTCATATTTCTTACAATGGTCACCATACAGATCCTGTACAAGACACAGCTAGAACACCAGGGCATGCTTACCAAGGCCCTAACACGTGGAAACTGTTATTAGCAGTATATTAATTCAATGTCATATTGCGATGCTACCAGTGTTGTTACTGACCATCTAAAAAATTGTTGGACCTAGAGCTCACCAAAGAACCAGTCATGTACGAAAGTGAAACATCATGGTTTAAGGTCACCTCTAGTACATAGGAATCACAAAGCTATGTAATAAATATAGTCTTGAAAGTGAAAGACAGGCAAAAACAGGAATGTTTATAATTAAGAAAGCTGTAAAGATTAGAAGAATTTTCTTTCCAATACTGCTGCTAGCACATATCAATCAGTCCCATCAGAGGGTTATATATAAAATATATTATATATAAAAATCACAGTGGAAGGAATACTTCGAGGACCTCCTCAACCCCACCAACACACCCTCTGTGGAAGAGTAAGAGCCTGGGGGTTCAGAGGGGGGTCTGCCTATCACTGGGGCTGAGGTCACCAAGGTAGTTAAAAAGCTCCTTGTGGCCGGGCTCCTGGGGTGGATGAAATCCGCCCTGAATACCTCAAGGCTCTGGATGTGGTAGGACTGTCTTGGTTGACAAGTCTCTACAACATCGCGTGGCCATCGGGGGCCATACCTCTGGATTGGCAAACCGGGGTAGTAGTTCCCCTTTTTAAGAAGGGGGACCAGAGGGTGTGTTCCAACTATCGT
>JAQMYF010052559.1:0-19342 GCA_030014195.1 Neosilurus mollespiculum | reverse complement strand
CAGGCCCAGGTTTCACACTGAGTGAGTTTAATCTATATTGTGATTACACAAACTGTATTAAGCTACAGAGTGCCGTTGTAACATTTTTGGTTTGTGGTGTGCCGCAAGATTTGTTCAATGTAAAAAATGTGACGTGGCTCAAAAAAACACTGCTCTAGACTGTTTCCAGAGCTCAAGAAATTTTGAAAAATACATTACTGAGATGTCAAGCACAGTTAAACAGCAGTCTAAAATTATTTTATACATCTGAAAGGCAAAAAAGAAAGTTTTTTATAAAACAACAAAACAAAGGTCGCTGTAGATACAATTCTGTCGATACAAGTCTGATGAATAACCAAGGCACGTAACAATATGATCTTGTATAATATTTTTGATCTGAATAAAATAATAAGAATGCTATATTTCTCATCCAAGTGGCTGTGGATATATTTCACTAATATTTTATCATGTGTTTAGCTTCAGACTGAATGCTGTAAGCTCTCACTAAATTGCATCTGTGATAGAAGATCTTGTTTCCAGCAATGGAGCTCTGACGCACATGGTTTGGTGCAGGATAAACAAACTGCTACCCTGCTGCTTCAGATTGGGCTCGAAGAGAAAAGTGGGAGTTTTTTAATGTTTTTAATTTCTTTACCTTGGATCTGTGAACTTCTCCATCATCATCCTCTCCGCCAACACCCAGAATTTTCCTTGTCTTGAGGCGGCTCACTAAATCAGTCTGACTGTGCTTCTTCATAAGTGGAGGGGGAGGTTTGGAAGCCATGGTGTAGAGAACGAGGTAGACACTCAAGTCACTGTAAAAAAATAAAAATAAATAAATGATAAAAAAGGGTGGAAAAAAGGAAGGAAGGACAGTCACTTAATTGCAGTTCTTCCCTTTCAAACATTTGGAAAACCAGTAGCAGCAATTTCTAGCCATTCCTTCGTATACCAGTTGATAACAGTGCATTACATGGTACTTTATGCAAATTAAATTCCACCGAGACATGTCCACAAATAGAATGATAGCCATTCAAATGATTTCATAAGACTTACAGTATTGTGCAGTGAAGATTATACACCACCACTTTTGTCTAAAAGGGCTCCTAATAAAAAGAAGTAAAAAAATCACTTCTCTATAATTTGTTGAAAATGTATTGAACAATGCTATTGTAGGCAACAAGAACCAAAAAAATGATTCCGACAAGTATATTGAGGTAAAAGTATGGCTAATAAACAAAAACACTTAAAATACCAATTTCATCGCAACTGAATTTTTTGACTTTTGAATAGCATGAATGAACTTCAATCCATATGGAATGGTTTAGCGAGTGAAGAAATTAATACGTAAACACTATGCCTGAAAGGTTAAACGCTGTAATCAAAGTAAAGGGTGGCCACAATAAATATTGACTTTTTTTTCTCAATAAAGAGACTGTTATTTTTGTTATTACTATATATTGTTGTTTATTTATTTATTCTCATCAATGTGATCCAATATTACATGAAATAAATACTTGAATAGTACTTTATATAGTGATTTATCTTCATTTTGTTATGTGTATAATCATCGATGCATCACTGTATTTTATAATTTCTTCACTCGATAAACCATTCCATATGGCTTAAAGTTCTTTCATGATATGCAAAAGTAAAAAAAAATTTAATTTGCGACACTTTCCGAAAATTGGTATTTTCAGTGTTTTTGTTTATTAGCCATACTTTTACCTCAATATACTTGTCAGAATAATTTTTTTTTTTGCATCTCATTGCCTACAATAGCATTGTTCAATACATTTTCACCCAAAAATTATAGAGAAGTAATTTTTTATTAGGAGCCCGTTTAGACAAAAGTGGTGGTGTATAATCTTCACTGCAAATTACTGTAAATAGAACAGAAGTGCTAATAAAAAATATCCAACTAGTACTACAGTTTTGTCTTTGCTGTTGCACAAAGCAGCCCTCTTAGATTTTGATGAAATTTCCCTGACACCGAGGGAGTTCCCAGTGATACTTTCCATTGAGGATCCTGGAACCCCAAATTCCCACTAGAAATGAAATGAACCACATATTTTTTATGAAAGTTGTGGCAAAGAGGAGTTTCTGTTTTGCAGTTTCTCAGTTGCATGGTGCTTTATTTATTCATTTTTTACTTTTTAACTTCAAGCAAGAGAGAAAAAAGCTGGTGAGGAAATATTTTAAACGTTTATAAGGGTTATAACACAAGTGAGAAAAGAAACGCTCTTTTTTTGTACACAGTGTTAAATGTTCAGTAATGTTATAAAAACAATAATGAATATAATCGTCTACAAACAGTTGTGGTATAAAGGTATGAAACAATGTAGGACTGTAGTTACTCTTACAGTTATAAGATAACCAGCTGGACTTCATGTTAAACTGTAGTAAAGTTTCTGCTACATGGTTTATATTTTTATCTGTTTTCACCCAAATGATGATGGGTTTCCCTTTTGAGTTTAGTTCTTCTCAAGGTTTCTTCCTCATGTCGACTGAGAGAGTTTTTGCTTGCCACCACCACCACAGGCTTGCTCATTAGGGATGTGTATGGTTTGTAGAGAAATTAATAAAATCAAATTTTAAATTCTTCACCAAATCTGTTTTATTATGTAAAGCTGCTTTGCAACACTGTCAATTTTAAAAAGTGCTATAAAAATAAAAATGAAATAAATTAAACCCGTGTTCCTGTGTAGTACGTAGTATATTTACAGTAGTGTGCAGTGAAGATTATACACCACCACTTTTTTTTGAGAACCAAAAAAATCATTCCGACAAGTATATTAAAAGTATGGCTAATACACAAAAAACAAATTTTTAGAAAAAATACATTTGACTTTTGCAGAGCACAAATATTAAATGCTGTAATCAAAGTAAAGGGTGGCCACAATAAATATTGACTTTTTTTCCTCAAAAAAGAGACTGTTATTTTTGTTATTACTATATATTGTTGTTTATTCACTTATTCTCATCAGTATGATCCAATATTACAGGAAATAAATACTTGAATAGTACTTGGTTTCTTATTTATCTGATTTCTGATTTTATAATTTCTTCACTCGCTAAACCATTCTATATGGCTTAAAGTTCATTCATGCTATTCAAAAGTCAAAAAAATACAATTCGCGACACTTTCCAAAATTGGTATTTTCAGACTTTTTTTCAGTGTTTTACTATTACAGTCTTATAACTGTAATAGTAATTACAGTCCTACATTGTTTCATCACACTGCCCTGTTGTGGAATGTTATTTAAATCTACATCAATTTAATTGGGTATAAAACCATGAAAAAAATGAAAATTAAATATCTCACAGCTTGGACTAAATTTATCTACACATAACATGACGTGTCAGACGACATCACTCCCAAAAAACCAGTCGCTATTTAAACTGAGCAAAACATGAACTCACCCTTGTTCTTGTCCATTAGTACATTCTATAAATATTTCAGACACCGTCTGTTTTCACGGCTCAAAGCTCGTTAAAGTGAATCATCAGCTTAGCGTTAATGAACAGCGTTCACATTCGTGACGTAACGATCCCGCGAGGCACTTGGCTCAGATGCCCTGGCTGTAATGAGGAGAGAAGCCCCGGGAGAGACGGTTTATCTTTCTGAAACACATCACTGCACTCAGACTGACAGATCAGACCAAGCTGAAAGGTTCACGCTGGATAAGAATGTAATAAAAATCCAACCGGAACCTTTTCCACATTTCCATGTTTACGAAGGTAGAAGGGTTTCAGAAATTTCCTGTCAGATGGTGAACAATAGTTGGCTGCCTGTACAGTGGGGCAAAAATAATTCAAGCAAACATCCGGAGGCTTGCACTCATTTCCCATCAATGCGCTTGCAAGGAAGTAGCAGCAGTGTGTGATAGGCCAGGACAAGCTTGAGCATTTCAAGAGGGATCATATAAACATTTAGACAGAGATGAAGGAAAAAGAAATTGACTCACAACTTGATCACAATTTTTTGCAGCAATCCATGTATCATCACACTGGATCTAAAAATTGTTAATTTTTTTATTTATATGTTTAAATTCAATGTGGGGAAACATTGTCATTCCTCTACAGTCCTACAGGTGGTGCATTCCAAACTATTCACGTATCCGGTGTGGTAAGAGTATAGACATAAACTTTCTTTTACATGGTTCAAGGTTATAAAAATGTTACAAAAGGCATAAAAACTGTAATATTGAATCAGAATATTTGTAGACTCACAGTGCAAATCAAATCAGCACCTAGGCATTGTGATAATATCGAATCCAGTGCTCCCTGGTGATACCCACCCCTACATTTAAGGCATCTGAATAAGCTGTCTACTCAAAAATAACTAAGTGTATGTGCCTAAACCAGAGCGTTACATCCTCTTAATCTGTTTATTCAGCAAAATACACATTTCTGATTAACTCTAGCTAGCAATGTGCCAGTAGGTTACATGTTACTACACAGTTCTTCCACCTACACAATGTGCTAACAGTGTACACATACGTACATATAAAATGGCACCCATCCATTTGACTTTGGTATCTAGTTGGTTTACCGACACGATCAACTCAAATAAACACGCTAGCTCAACAAGTGTAAAAAATAAATAAATAAATTTCACATTTTCCTGCAGAATAAAGGGATAATAGGTTAGACTCACTTCTGATCGTTAAGATGAATTAGTGGAACGCTGTTATTTAGAAAATCAAACCAAAATTATAAGACACTCCAGTCCAGGGGTGTCAAACTTATTTCCACTGAGGGAAATTTTCACTGAGGGAAATTTATAAATTTAAAGGTGATAGAGGGCTGAATAATCTATCTATTCTAAAAGGGCAGCCATGAAATCTGCATGACAAAATCGTTTGTTTATGTATTTGTCCTCCTTTCCTTTATTCACTTGTATTTTCTGGCAACGCTTAACAGCGACAAGCTAGCATGCAATCTTTCTTGAGTCATGAATGACTAGCTGTTTACTTGAAATAGGATGCCGCCACCTAGTGGAAGGATGATGAAATAAGTTTCATGGTAATGGTCGATGCAAAGCTTGTACGATAATCATATTCTTTGAAAGCTCTTACGGGTTGCATAAAATGAGTTGGCATGTTTGACACCTGTGCACTTGTCAATCAACTTTTGTTTCTAAATTTCTGGAGAAGATTCACAGTTTGAGTTTATCTCATCACATGACCCCTACCAACCAGGGAGGGTGAAAACAGGCACAAAAAAACAAAAAAGCGAAAAAGCTAACGCTGTCCATGTAAGTACTTAATGCTTTTTTTTGAGCAGATTTTGAGCAGAACCCAGCAACAACTTCATTGGCATTCGTTTGCATTCTCACAAAATATTTCCAATTACTGGCACAAAAATAAATAAATTAATAAATAAATCTTTACGACACTTCTCAGAGGATGTTCTTGTGCGTACATCACTCCCCCTCGTGCTCGGATAAGAAAAATAATATCAAAATAAAAGAATATGACATGCACAGGTGACGCTCCTCTTTGAGTGATGAAATGTGCATGCATTCATGGAAAGAAACCGCGCAAAATCTGGGTAAAGAAGAAAGTGTGTTCGCGAGTTTGAATCCGGGTTGATGCCACAGCCATCCTTGACCGGGAGTCCATTGGAGCTAATTGGCCGAGCTCTTATGGAAGGGAAGGATGGTATACGCTCACTTCCCTGTCCCTCACAGTGATCACCAACCAATCATGGGCATCTGTGAGCTCATTCGTACGAGAGGGCGGACAGCACTTTCCCTCAGAGTGTGTTAAGCCGCCCCAAATACACATGCGCAGCAGTTTGAAAAGAGGCGGATGGCAACATTGCATGTCACAGAGAGGTGAGGGGGAGGAAAAAGAAGAAGAAGAAGAAAGTGTGTGTTGGTGGAAATGGAAGTATATAAAACATGGATTGGTAAAGAGAAGAATTGTAAACTAAAAAAAAATTTGCAACTAACTGGCAGGTATCATAAAGTCTCCTTCAGCATTTTAACATAAATTTTGGATTTGATGGTCCATAAGATTTCCAGACAAACAATACTAAAGACTTACAGTGGGTTATCATGTAAAGACATACAAACACACACACAGAACTTTATAGATTTCTGTGTTTTTTGCATTTGTACCAAGTACAAAAGACAAAGCAGCTCAGTGTATATACCAGGATCAACTCTACTTCAGCGCTGCCCGCAGTCAGGAGTGTGCTGGATCTCACCCACACTGTTTCACTATCAACAAAAAAAAGCCTTTCATGGATGTGTCTTTTATAACTGCATAACTACAGACAATTCTGATTATGACAAAACAAAATGTTGATATTTATTTTGTTGTATATGACAGTTTGTAAAAGCAACGTTCAATTAATTCCTGTTGATTTTCATTGATTCCCGTGGGAATTCCCAGTTCCAATATGTCCAAAATGCCACAGTTCCCATGGAAATTTCTGCAGAAATTTACCAGGAATTTGCCACCCCTTTGCATGCCTATATCTGATACACACCTGTATCACGGCACTCACATCATGAACTTTTGAACTGGTGAATTTATTATCTCTAATGAACAAATATGCAGCTCTAATCACTAAATATTATTACTAGATTTAATTCATTCATTTTCTAAGCCACTTAATCCTAATTAGGGTCGCTGGGAGGCTGGTGCCCATCTCAGCCGACTCTGATCGAAGGCGGGGTACACCCTGAACAGCAAACCAGACCATCACAGGGGCAACACACATACAACCATTCACACTCACACTCACACTCATACCTAGGGGCAATTTAGTACCGCCAATCAGCCTACTGTGGAAACCCACGGAAGCACAGGAAGAACATGCAAACTCCACACAGGAACGCCCCGAGCCTGGGAATCGAACCCAGGACCTTCTTGAAGTGAGGCAAACGTGCTCACTCTGATCAAACATTTTGAGGGATAAAAACTATTAGTAAACTCCCACAGAGCTCAAAACTACTGCAATTTTTCTTATTTATAGTCATAAATTATTCACATTAATTAGTTTAATTAATATTTAACATTTATCCGGATCTTTCCAAGCTAGAAATTTAAAAAAAATGATGAACAGGCTGCCAAAATTCGACCACACACACACACACAGATCACACACACACACACACACACACACACACACACACACACAGAGCACACACAGAGCGCACACACACAGATCTGAGAATCCGAGGAAGATCATTAAAATATTTATAGCTTTTGGAAATTTTCAGAGATCGAGATGTTCAGCTACGACATCAGACCCGGCACCTGACTTGCAGCTGCCCAATTATCCAGTTAATGATTTTTATTTAAACAGAAAAGCCTTTTCATATAAACACACACTATCTCATGTAAATAGCATTAAGTCTGCTCATGCAAAACAGCAGTAGTGCGAGAAAAAAAAAAGATCACTGCCGGATGATAAAAGAGTGCATTATGAAGTTCAGGGTTTAGAACAGAACGATCTTTTGGTTGAAATGTATCGGGGCATTGACACACTCGCTCTCAGAGTGCTCTGAGCATATGAGATTGATGTGTCGGAACATTCACTGGAAACACAACGCTGCAATGTTCTTACACAACGGGCTCATAGAAGCTGATGAAATATAATAATAATAAAAGAAGAAATAAAAAAAAAAAAAGCATATAGCTAAATGATGCAAAACCAATTCAAAAGATTTTAAAAGGTCAGGTTTATAGACTGGAAATTTTCATTAACGTTACAAAACAGAATAACAAATACCCAAAACAAACAAAAAGACAAAACTTATCTAGTTGCAGGGATTTTATTCAATATTTTGAACAAATTTGAAAAGACATGATTTTGACTGGTGTTTATTCATTTGTGCCACTTTGAAGAGTAAAAATTTTTTACCCTGATGTTCTGATTATAGTTATGCCCTCAACAATCGCTCCAGTTTATACAGAACGATAAACAACAAACAACATAAAAAACATGGAGCGGAAACACCTTGCCGATGAGAGTGATCATTACATCAGGTTCCACTCCTCTCAGGCAAAAACAAGAACCCGGGTGAGGACATGTCCAGCCAAAATGTACTGGAGATGCTGGGACTGATCTTTCCACGTAGAAAGGAACATTTTAAAAGAAACACGTACTCGACAACACAATCATGATCAGTTACATCAGGTTAGACTTTTCTGACATTTCTGGTGTTCTATTTTAAGCTTTTTTATTAACAAATGCTCTGAACTTGCTCTGAACTCTGAATGCTGCTTGAAGTGTATTTGTTTTTTCCCCTATTATTAAGTAAAATTTTATGCTAAATGTTAAAAAAAGAATTTCCAATGTCCAATCCCACAATGGATTAAATACAAAAATAAGAGGTGCACAACAGCATTATGCTCTAAAGATTTTGATCTTCTTAAAATCCATTCACAGATGTAGGAGGAGTTGCGGATTAACAATGACAAGACTCTTGTGCAGTACTGACAATGTGCCTGTCTTGGTATGGGAAACCACAAAAATGTATTTAATAGAAAAACATGCAAGGTATCTCCACCAGGCAAGAGTGGATTATTGGTGACACATGCATTGATTAACCTGAAAAATCTGCATAAGACTACAGGCTTTTATTACAGCTTGACACAGTTGTTATAATGAAATGTCTCCTCCTAGTGGGCATCAGATGAAAATTTCTTCTGACATTATTTTCACTTATTGCCCATAATCGATTTATTTATTTATTTATTTCAAAATGATTCCATGCATGGATCGCCTCCAAAATGTACTGGATTGTTACTTGTAACACACCCTACTCTGGAAAAAGGTGTCATTAAAATCAGAGGATATCCTTTTAGGTTATAATGCACAGAAACAAACAGACAAACAAGCCAACATAGGTGAAAACATAGGCTTGTGGTGGAGGAAATGAAATAGGAGGTGCACAACAGCATTGTGAAAAGAAGAACCTGTGAAAACCTCATAAAAATCCATTTACAGATGTAGGAGGAGTTGCTGATTAACTATGGCAGGTTCCACATGGGGCAATAACAAAGGCCATGTTCTATTATAGGACCAAATTGATTTAATATGACCAATAAGGACCAAAGGCCAAAATTGATTTAATATGAAACTAAAATAGGAGGTGCACAATAGTATGACATAAATAGGATTTGTTTGGTTGAAATAAGTTGGCTGGTTGAGGAGCAGATGAAGATTACAAGCGTGAGGACGGATGACAACAGAGAGCACAAGACGACACGTGATCCCGATGTGTTGCTCCAGGTTCACTGGCAGGCAACACCTTGATACAAAGTAAGTAAACATCACATAAAAACTTTTTATGTGAACTTGTGGCTTTCTCCAATCTTTCAGTATTTTGAATCTTGCGTGGTGGAGACCAGATGTAAGTGTTAGGTGTACATAGTTTGCTGCTGTTCTAACCTTAGTTTTTACTAAATGGCTCTGTATTTCATTCATTTAAATAGAATTTAAAGGTTAAAAACCCTTTACTCTAAACCCTTGAATAGTTGACATGACTTTTTTTTCACTATCATTCAGGTTATAATTCAAAATTAACTTGTATAGTATCCTAATTAATTTAATTAGATAACAATAGTGGAAGAATAATATTAACATCTCTGACTGTAAAACAGCTAAAATTATAATAATTACAGTTAAATCATCTCTATTTTTTTATATGAGGGTGAGTGTGAGGTGCACTTTTGCAGATTCATCACAGTAAATGTGCTACTTTTGGAACTCAAGGCCCGTGGACCAAATCTGAAACGCCAACTCATTTTATGTGGCCCATGAGCGCAATGATTATCGTACATTCTTTGCATCAACCATTGCCATAAAACATAATAATCACCTGTCTTTATCCATCCACTAGCTGGCCACCTATTTCAAGTAAACAGCTAGTCATTCATGACTTTAAAAAGTCTGCAGGCTAACACTGTCAGGGAAGGAAAGTGAATAAAGGAATAGTGGACAAATAACTAGATTTATCAGTTTGCCATGTAGATTTCATGGTTGCCCTTTTTGAAAGATAATGTTATTCGGCCCTCGATGACCTAGAAATTTAGTGATATAGCCCTTAGTGAAAATGAGTTTGACACCAATGCCTTAGTGCATCAGGCCCTGGGGTGTTTTCCAACAGATTGCAGATTTGTTTGCAGAGACAGATGTATGGTTGCTGTTGTGTTTTAGTTTAAATATGTAAAAATGGACATAGATTCTGTTATACATTGCCAGTGTGATTTCAGCAGGTTCCACCACTGTTCACGCTACTTAAAATGATCCCTTTTCCTCTTTGGATCGCTGATAAAAGAACTTTAATTTTGGAGCTTGTAAAGTTTTTTCTATGATTCCATTCTCCTGAATAAAACTTCCTGTCAGATACTGTGGGAAGTGTAGCCACCTTTAATGGTAGTATTAGGGTGTGAATTATGCAAAACTTCAAAACACCATTACACTTTTCACAGAGGCTGTTTTCACAATTCTGCAGAACAGAAAAGCTTTTTGAACCTGCTATGGCTCACTCGTACTAAAATGGCTAACTAAAAAGTGTGAGAAATTCTCGTTAGGGCTGTGAGATATAACTATAACTATATATATATATAACTATATATATATATATATATATATATATACACACATACATACATACATACATACATATATTCACACACAGTCATTGACAAAAGTGGTGTGGACATTCATGTTCAAAAGCCCATATCTCACCAACCTATTAACCAATTTTTATCAGCTATGACTTAAAATAACCCTCTGATGGTACTAAATATTATGTGCTAGCAGCAGTATTGGAAAGAAATTTATTCTAATCTTTACAGCTTCTTAAATATAAACATTCCCGTTTTTGCCTGGACAAGAGTCTTGTTGCAAAGACTTAATTTCACTTTCAAGACTATATTTATAACAGAAAAATAATCAACTGGCCTTGTTTATAACTAAATAGACAATACTGTAGCAAATATAATGTATTGAAAAATTAAAAGCATCACTCAAGGTTAATAGTGCCTCTGCAAACATGGCGATGATGGTCATATTATGGAAAAATAAAAATTTGCAAATGCTACTAAAAAGTCTTGAGGCCCAAGACACTTGTAATCCATATTTAATACACATGAAAGCTATTTTAAAGAGAGGTTCATTCATCAAATGGCCAAAAAACAGTGTGCTATCAACCCCATGGTGAGAAATCTGAGCCACCTGTAGGTTTGAAACATAATAAGCAATAATCTGTTGATATTTGCGTCTGGTAATGTTCCCACCCTTCTTACATAGCTTTGTGATAACTATGTACTCGAGGTGATCTTAAACCATGAGGTTTCACTTTCATACATGACTGGCTCTTCGGTGAACTCTTTGTCAATTTTCTGGATGATCAGTAACAACATTGGTGGAACAGCAATATGATACTGAATTAATAATTCATCTCAAATATATTTTTTTTCTCCATGTTTCTGCTAATAACAGTTTCCATGTGTTCGGGCCTTAGTAAGCACGTCATGGTGTTCTAGCTGTGTCTTGTACAGGACCTGTATGGTGTATGGTGACTACTGTACGAAATAATATGATGTAGAGTTCTTGCTGAAGCTGATATTGCTGACTATGAGTCCTAATGGGAGCTTTTGAGGGAGTCATCAGGAGGCGAACTACAACTTTTGTGCAGCCAGTTGTTTTGTGGGTAGTTTTCCTTGCATGACCGAGCTTACCTATGTGTAACCAAGGGTGTCTGAAATTTCTTACTACTGCTTGCAAATTATTTCCATTTGCTTTTAGGAGATCTTGAAGGTTTCTACAGTTTTTGCAAAAAGATTTTAGAAATTGCCTGAAAGCTGCATTTTGTTTTTTTCATTTTTCATTTGAAAATGTTACATTTTTTTTATATATTTACTGATTATATTTTACTAATTGCTTTTATCCAGAATTTGATGTTACAGGATTGTGACAAGTCTTTTGTTCAGCCTAGAATGGAAATGTTCGTCTTTTATTAGCTGTAAAAAGTATAAATAAATTTACAATTTCTTGTTGCTTTCACAAAACAATCTGTAGGATTAATGTAAGGCATAGTTGATAAAAATCAGTTAATAGGTTGGTGAGATTTGGACTTTTAAACATGAATGTCCATGCATAATACAGTATCTGTCTGGTTAGCACATGGAGACTCTGAGTTTTATGATTTGGAAGATCACCCAACTGTTTCCCCTCATTTTATTATTATATCATAACAGCCAGCCTGGACAGGAACGAACTGAATGGAGCAATGCAAAATGTTTCATAAATAATATGTAAAAAAAATATGAGATGAAAGTGCAGTACAGACAAGTCCTTTTCACTTTGAACTAAAAAACATTATTATTTATGACAGCGTTATTTGTTTGTTTGTTTGTTAGAAGGGGTAAATGATTTAATGCATCATGCTGTAGTGTAATATTAAAACAGGAATTTGTAACCTTTTTAAAAATCACTGGTGGTTCAGTGGCTAATGCACTGGCTTACTGATGAGAAGGTTAGTGGTTCAAGCCCCAGTACCACCGAGCTCCCATTGTTGGGCCCTTAACCCTCAACTGCTCAGTTGTATAAATGTAACAAATCAAAAAAAAAAAAAATTTAAGTCGTACATAAAGAAATGTAGATGTAAATAGTGTGTGTGTGTGAGAGAGAGAGAGAGAGAGAGAGAGGTGGTGTGATAATATAAAGACATCCCTCATGTCTTCCCTCAAGTTGAAAGTTGTGCTGATATAAATAGAATCACGTGATCCATTGGGATGGAATAAGGGTTATTTATTTATTTATTTTTATATAAAATACAATCCATATGAGACGGTTGGTCTGGACTTTGTGAATTGTCAGAAAAAAAAGAAAGAAAGAAAGAAAGAAAGAGTGATACGGCTGGCATTGTGCTCCACGAGACTACGTCATTCATGTCCCGGAAAACAACAAACCGAACCACGTTGCACTGGGAGCGGAGAGCGCGCGCTGACTCGGGATCAGTCGGAGAGCGCGTCCCCCGCTTTGAAATGCATTAAGCTAGTGACGTCACAGCTGCACAGGAATCAGGGCCTCTCCGAGCGCGGTGTTGTTAACCACGCCCACTCCTCAACCTTAACGCGCAGATATGGATTTTGATGGACAAGCACAATAACTACTGAAAGGATAGAGTTGCCCTAGCAACTCCACGGAGGAGCCAATCAGGATCGATGTAGGGACGAGCTTCTTGTTGAGAGGAGCTACAGAGGAATCCTGGCGGATCAAACCTCAATGGACTGATGCAAAACAAAGCAGAGGAGGAATATAGAAGTTGCTTCAGGCGCGCATAGTGTCAGGAGGTTATGTAGGGTTCTTAATGCGTGGTGTTTATATAGAAATGCAGTTCGAGTAAAAATAGTTTTAAGAGAAATAACCAAGCAGGCTGTAAAGTCTGATGTCGCATATTAGAGTCTTTTTTTCCTGGAGAGCATCAACGCAATACCTCGACAGCATCACACAAATCAGAACACGCTGTGCTGTCTGTGAGTGTGCTGTGTGTGTGTGTGTGTGTGTGTGTGTGTGTGTGTGTGTGCTGTGGGGAAATAAAGCGAAGTGAGCAAAGATAATCAGCGACATCTCTGAAGATTGCGCTCGGAGAAAGGGAAGAGAGAGAGAGAGAGAGAGAGAGAGAGAGAAGAGATGAAAGATGCCGCTCCATACTGAGCCATGGCACTGAGTGCTCGGTGAAGATGAGCCACAGGAGCAGCCCAGCTAAAGCGTACGATTTCCTGTTGAAATTCCTGCTGGTGGGAGACAGTGATGTGGGCAAGGGAGAGATTTTGGCCAGTTTGCAGGACGGGGCTACAGAATCTCCTTATGGATATAACATGGGTGAGTTATTAAAGAGAGAGCATGGAAGATGTTATTATAGATCTTATTATTATTATTGTTATTTTTATTGTTATTATTATTATTAATATTACTGTTATTTATTTTCATTTTCACTAGCCCTTTTATGGTGTTCTGATGAGAACCTTAATCCCAAGTTCATTTCCAGTGGGAAAAAAAAGTTCCTATACATCCCAAAACCGGTGTTTCCTTTAATATTTAAAAATGTGTACCTCGTGCCACAATTCAGATTATGTTATGAAGAGGCATTCAGTATAAAGTAGCTGCAAGGTGCTGTAGTTTAGAACAAACAGAGGGAAACAACCCAGACAGGACGAGTTGGCTGTTGTTTCTGGAAATAGGTTATTCTACTGACTGGAAGGTGTGTTTTTTTTTTTTTTTTTAATTCTACACTCTCTTGGATAGTTCATTCAAAGCATGACCTATTATGAGGTGTTGAACTCTGGTAACACATCACTTGAACAGAACTGAACAGATCGGGTCCTGTGGGACTGGTATGTTTCAGTGTGACACCAGAGGGAGAATGATGTAAAAGGTAGAAATATTAATCTCTGTGTACATAAATAGTCTTCTAGGGTATATAGTTAGGATACATAAGTGCAGCGATTGTTGATTCCAGATGGCTTGTTAGCACAGACCTCTTCTGACCTTTTTTTAGTTTTGGTTTTCCTGGCAAGGCTCTACATGAGCCTTTTTCTTTTTTCTTTTTTGGCTACTGTTAAAATGTGACCCATCCACCATCTGTAGCTCTTTTGTAAACATTAGGATTGTTCAGACGTGCCATTGCCTTCTGCTTTATTGTCAGTGCAACCTATTACATTGTGAGTTATTGCAATTTTTTCCAAAAGTCCAAGCGTTATTTGAGTCCTCTGTGACTGTTAAGTGCAATAGAATAAACCAAATGATGTGTAGGGTGGAGTGATTGAGGACAGTTGGCTTAGTTGCTTGTGTCAACATTTAATGTGAATCGTGGCCTGTCCGTTTCATGTCAAAGAGCACCGAATACCCTTTAGAGCTGTTTAATGTTCATCCCAGCAGCACAGTGTTGTTTTGTAGGTGTTGATTGTGGACAAGGAAACAGACGGTTGATTACACGTACATGTCACTGGTTGGTTTCACTTTATATGGAACCTTTGGCCAGCAGGTACACACACACATCAGCCCGGTGCACTTTGTTATTGACACAGGATATATTGAATCAAAACAGGTCCAAGATTAGATTCCTGGTGGGAGAGTGATGCGTACATAGAACATTATGCCACCCTCTTCCTCCGTGCCTTGAAATTTCACAGTTGATTCATCTACTGTGCCTCATCTCTGGCATCGTTTTACCACCTTACGCCTCTACTTGCAGCTGCCAAGATAGTATTATTCTGAAACCAGACTCTCTTAGATATGCAAGATCCAGACAGTGAACGTACCAGGACTGTAGCTCTGTGATTTCATTTAACAGATTGGATTTAATATGGGATAGATAATAAGCATGCAGAGCTGCCAGATCACAGAAGGCTTTTTTTTTTCTCTCTGGCACAATTATTATGACTGTCATAAGCGCTTACATAACTCTGCTTTCCTCTGCACTCAGACACTAAACAAGATGAACCAAGTGGGAGTGTGAACGCAGCCAAGGTTTGCTGGCAGTAAGAGCATAGAATATACAGATGTTTGTCTAAGCACTTTTGTGTGACCCTCTTTGGAAGGCTGTGTTCTCAGAATGAATGTTTATAGAAAGATGCCTTTCTCTGTAGCCTGTTCTTCAGTGCGTCACCGACAAATGAAGCTTCTCAGCTTTTGACATACAAAACTGAAGAAGAAGCTTCAGTGTTTTTATCTGAACTTAACACTAAGGTTAGATAGAGAAAAAAACGCTGGCTTGTTTGGGATACTTGTTTAATAAAACAAGCCACCTCTTCAAAGATGGAGGGAACACAAAGACCATTTGTGTTGTCATTTGGACTGTAGTTGTTTTTCTTTTTGTACCAGTGAGTGTGTGCTGGTGATAGCTCTGTGAGTCTGAACTCTAGCATGTCATCACCGGCTACATATTTCTGATTACTACCTCTTCTCTCCGGTTGGTTCTCTGTGTGTCATCCTGTAGGAGAACGTCCAGGTCCTGTTGCTATGTTGTGTGAAGGAAGAGAAAAGATGTGCACTGAACGATTGTACAGGGAGATGGAATAAGTTGGTGTGAAAAAAAAAAAAATCTGTTGATGAATCAGAGGTTGCCTACACAAACAGGAAGACTGCAGTTATTATTACTAAGCTTCTTTAGTTTTTAGATGCCTTTTGCTAATTGTTTGCTTGCTTTGCTAATTTGTATTCCACTATCTTGCTTTTGTTTTATTGTTCCTCATTATAAAAACTAAACCATCAAACCTTGCTGTCAGTCGGTCTGCTGGGATTCATTAAAGTTCACTTTGAAAAAATCAACCAAGGCAGTGCATGTAAATTTTATAAGGAGATCATGCACACAAAAAAAATCCACTGTTTCAACAAGGAAGCACCTTCACTTTATTCTTTTAAAATCCTTACAATGTGACTCGACCTCTCAGAGGAACACATTTATCATGTCTCACATCATGTTCTGTTGGAATTAAAAATATATATATATATTATGCAGTGTTCTGCTGAAGGACATGTCTTGTATACAGATTCATATTCCAGTTTCCACGGCTCAGGCTCATATTAATGTCAGCACAGTATATGATACCACCATTCAGACACTGACTGATCCATAGCCCAGGCCAGCCATTTAGATATGCATCAGTGATAAAAGAATGTATATCCACAGTATTGGTTTTCAGTCTGGCTCTCAGCTAGGAATGTAACTCTTGTGAAATAATTCAAGTGATCTTTGTGTCTGTGTTCGGGTTTGAAGCCAACAACCTCACGGATATGACACAAAACACTCCTAAGAAAAAGGCATCTGGCGTGTTTTCCTTTTTAGTCAGCGTTGCCCAAAGACAGCTCAGTGTGAACAGCAGAACTCTGAATGAGATGAGAGACAATTAAAATTGACAGATTTATACACTATATGGTCAAAGGTTTATGGACACTTGACCCTAAGACCCATATGTAGCTTCTTCCAAATGTTGGTGCCTCAAAGTTGAAAGCACACTATTGTGCAGAATGTCTTCGTCTGCTGGTGCAATTTCCCTTCACTAGAACTAAGAGGCTCACACCTGTTCTAGCATGACCGTCCTCCTGCGCACACAGTGAGCTCCATGAAGACATGCCTTGCCAAGGTTGGAGTGGGAGAACATGAGTCGCTCGTACAGATCACTGACCTCGACCCCACTGAACAAGTTTGGGATGAACTAGAATGCCAACTGCCCCTGGTGGCTCTTGTGGATGAATGATCTCAAATTCCACATTGTCCATATAGTGCATTTCCTTAGTTTTTGTTAACCAGGTAATTAATCATTGTATTAATTGATGTTTGTCTAAATGTTGTCTAAAAGAAACCAAATAATAAATGTTTGCTTTACAAATATTAATGTCAACCCTGACTAAAAATAAGTACATATCCAATATACTGCATATATCATAATATCTAAATGGTGATGAAATTGAATGGTTAGTCTCATTATTTATGCTCATACACCAAAGTCATGCTTATCAATAATCACTGTTAATTATTTTATTTTTAATAAGATATGTAGGTTTATTTTTAGATATACAGTATCGTTCAAAAGACATACTCACTCATTCGAATTGAATTAGATGTGTCCAAACTTTTAAATGGTACTCCACAGAAAATAAAATTAGTTAACGCCTATGTTTTAGTCAACATGTGAACTAAATGAACTTTTAAGTTCCTTCATTAGTGTGTTTGCATTATTTGTGGTGTATTAATGCTGGAGTTCATACTCAATTAAGTAAAGAATAAAACACTTCAGGGCATGCTGTTATTGGTAATAATCCGTGACTGTGTGATGCTATTACCATCCTGAAGCTGATTATTTTTCAGTACCGGCACATCCAAAAGGGTTTTTGTTCTTCTTATAACACAGTAATTTGCTGTTGGGTCTGTTTTTATCCTCATTCATTCATTTTCTGAACCGCTTATTCCTAATTAGGGTCACGGGGAGGCTGGCGCCCATCTCAGCCAACTCCGGGCGAAGGCAGAGTACACCCTGGACAGCTCGCCAGGTCATCGCAGGGTCTGTTTTTATTTAATGAAAAATCAATATGTCATACATTTGATCAGTTTATAGTTAGATTTATTATTCTATAACATCCACATAACAATTTTGTTCCTGTTACTTACATGTATGTTACTTACATTAGCATCTGATGAAGAGCTGCTGCACATTTAAAGTTTTGGGTTTTTTTACTGTCACATCAGTGGTGGTGTTAATATTAACAAAATTACTTTATAAGTAAATTTATAGGTAAAGGATGGTATTAAAATTAAAATGAAAGAATACCTTTCAGATTCTCCTGTTGCACATGAACATATGTATATTTTTATTATCAGGTGGTTTTCAAAGTTGCAATCTTCTAAAAATCTGTTTTATATTTTGCATTAGCCAGTTTGAAAAGGCTGCAGTTTTACTCTTGTTAGTGTGTGAAATTGCGAGAGTAGGATGTGAATCCCCCAGTTGATATAAGGCAAGATAATGGCAAAAATAACAGTACACGGATATTAAACTACCAAGTCAAATATAAACTGAATCAAATATAGTGAACTTTTGTTTTCTGGGAACACCCCACAAGGCATACCAATATGGAGATGGTGTGACCCAGGTGTCTAATATCTGAATTTGGTCCATGTAAAAGGTTCTCAGATCTGTACGCTTGACTGTTTTCCCATTCTTTCCTCATTCCAAAACACAAACTAAAAGAAGTTCACTTGTATTTTACTGTTATGTCTGATCGATGTATATTATAAGTATTTATATATAAATATTGTTAAATAAGACATCTTGAATGTAATTATATATTATATACTTAATTACCAGTATGTTTAATGTAGGATACTCACTATTATGCACATTATGTTCATTTCTTTTACAGGGATTGACTGCAAAACCACCACCATACTGCTTGATGGACGGAGAGTCAAACTGCAGCTTTGGTGAGTATATCTACAGGTAAATCAGGTTTGCCTTTATGAAAGGAAAGTCTGAGCATGAGCCTGAGTATGAAAATTATACCATTACTGCAGAAATTTTTTATTTTAGTCCCCCTTAAATTAATGATATATCTGTAAATTAATAGTGGTTAGCACATCTGCTTCACAGCAAGAAGGTCCATGGTTCGGGTTCCAGGCTGGGACATTTTTTTTTTTTTGTTCTCTCTCTGCTTATGTGGGTTTACTCTGGGTTCTCCAGTTTTCTTCCACTGTCCAAAGACATGCACATTAGGCTAATTGGCCTTTGCAAATTGCCCCTAGATGTGAGAGTGAATGTGAGTGTGTGTGTGTGTGTGTGTGTGTGTGTGTGTGTGTGTGTGTGTGTGTGTGTGTGTGTGTGTTGGCTAC